>CM076577.1:787180825-787368421 GCA_034641835.2 Pinus albicaulis | reverse complement strand
GTATGGATATATTATTGTTTATCTCCAAAACCAATATTTTCGGCCTGAAATCTCACGATATCAGCAATGGAAAATACATTTCCAATCCCAACAATACAATATTATTGGTAATACACTCTATCGTCATGGAGCCAACTCTGTTTTCCGACGCTGTCTTACTCGTGAAGAAGCTGAGAAGGTTCTAAATGACTGCCATTCTGGAGCATGTGGTGGTCATATGTCTGGGTATGCCACAACCCAAAAGGTATTACGCGCTGGTTATTTCTGGCGGTCGTTATTCAAAGATTGTATTTATGCAGTCCAGAAATGCCATAATTGCCAAGTCCTTGATCATAAAATGCATTCACCACCCGCTACTCTTCACCCTATAATTGTTGTTTGTCCTTTTGCAAAGTGGGGTGTTGACTTTATTACATGTAACCCTCACTCGGCCGGGGGGCATGCGTATATTATCCTAACGTTAGATTATTTTACTAAGTGGGCCGAGGTGATGCCTACAATTTCGGCAGACGGCAAGACTGCTACAACTTTCATGTTCAATCATATAATTGCTAGATTCGGTGTTCCTCAAGCCATAATTACAGATCATGGAAGTCATTTTTAGAATATCATGATGAATGAACTGACAGATCAACTTGGCCTGTGCCACGATAGTTCTACTCCTTATTACTCGCAGGCTAATGGTCTAGTTGAAGCTATCAATATATTTTTAGTCACTATGATTAGATGAATTATTGGTATTCATAAGTCGAATTGGAATTCCATGTTATTTTCAACACTTTGGGCATATCAGACCTCAGTAAAAACATCAATTGGTTTCACTCCCTTTCAACTAGTTTACGGTTTGGAAGCTGTGTTGCCTATTGAATGCAAAATTTCGTCTTTGAAATTATCCATAGAATTACTCCGAGCTACGTCTGAAGAGGAGAAGTGTTTTTTGTACTTGGCTTAGCTAGATGAGAATAGATGAAATGTTGCATTAGCAAACAAAGCTCATGTCAAAAGAATAAAAGATCAGTACGATATAAATGTTACACCTCATAATTTTTTAGAAGGAGACCTAGTTTTAGTGTACGATTAAGCCAATGATAAGCTGGGGGCTAGAAAATTCGTGCCTATGTGGCATGGTCCTTTCATTGTTAAGAGAAAGCTGGCGAAAGGAGCCTATGAGCTGATAGATTTCAATGGTGTCTCTTTAGATAAACCCAGAAATGGGCTTTATTTGAAGAAATATTATGCTTAAACTTAGTGTGGATATTTTTAGTTAGATTAGATTATTTACTGCTGGTGTGTCTTAGATTAGAAAAGCATTCCTATTTTAGAGTGTTTTCTTATCACTATTCCTGCTTATCTGAGTTTTACTCTTGATATTGCAGATGTCGACGTCTCTTGAAACCTACATTGGTTTTGCTGATGGTCCTTGTCGTAGTACACAGAACATTTCTTCCGCAGCTTGGGTTATCTATTCACCCTCTAAAGAGTTAGTATCCATGCATGGGGTAAGCCTCGCTCAAACAATGAACAACATTGCAGAGTATAGTGCAGTGATTGAGTTATTATTTGAATCCATATCATTTGGGATTTGGAGTTTGATTGTTAGGTTGGATTCTGAACTTGTTGTATTACAGCTTGACAGGGTTTATGCCATTAGAAATCGAGTGTTGTTACGGTTATTCGGGTTTATGCCATTAGAAATCCAGTGTTGTTACGGTTATTCTTAAGATTTCATCTCTTGGAACGTGAATTTGATTACATTGAATATCAACATATTCCAAGAAATTTAAATACTTTAGTAGATGCAGTTGCTTCTAGTATGATAAATAGACATTTGCAGTAAACAAAGCAGTACATTAAACAACATCTGATAACCTGTACACAGATAGCCGGTAATAGTGATATATCATAGCATAGAAGTATGTTTCAAACTATATAGCGTCTTGTGTTCGACAATTTAAAATTTAAAATACAAAAAAAATTATGACTTAGAAAGTATTGAAAATGATTTTTACTTGAATCATCCCATTGCTCTCCTGGAGGAAAAGCCATGTCTTTGTCACCGCGATAGTTCATCGCAGCATAGGGAACATCCTTAATAATAAAGAGTTTGCTTTTCAACCAAACGAAAATATGCTGACAGAAATCTAACAATCTCAATGCCCTCAACATGAGATTGGCAACACATAATGCTACACTCCTATACAGTCTAGTAACAGTGAAGACAATAAATTTGAACTCAGGACGGATAATAGCTTTGATATCTATCCGTTTATCCTTGGGGTCTACTCAACCATTGCAAAACTTTGCTTTGAGACTAGAAACAGACTGGCCACCTGGTCTAGTCCCAAATAGAGATAAGTGTCTGCCCCTCATGGACAAGCCAGTCAAAAAATATATGTCCTCCAGTTCAACTTCAAGCCGGTGGCCGACAAACAAGAAACACTGGTCCTGTGTGTCCCATCTGTTCACTAGCCATATCAGGAAATCAACTTGGGCCCTGATGTGGTCCAGAATTTATACATATTACTTGGAGCTGATGGTTTCTGATTCCAACAAATGGATTTTCCAGAATCTTCACAAGAATTTTTTCTTATCCAAAAGCTCTTACTTTTTCACTCTGAATTCAAATAGTAAAAATGAAGTTAGAACAGTCCTTTTTATAAGTTTTTTTGAATAAATGAATTTTTTAATTTGTTTATTTTTCACTTTAAAAAGGTTATTTTTGAAAGAATTTTTATTTATCTTAAACAAGTATGTGTAATGTTTCGAGTTTTTGTGCAGAATATTGGATTTTTCGGTAAAACTGATCATTTTTCAACAAAGAGCATACTTTTATCACCTTTTCGGACTCTTTCAAAATTTACGAAAAAGCGAAACATTTGAGTCCTTTTTAAAGCCCTTTTTAGACTCTCTAAACATGAAAAGATTGCAGAGCACTTGATTATTCGAAATCATTAAAGTAAATGAATGATCGTCCCTTTAGTATAAGTTTACCCATTTTACGGATTGAAATGGACTATTTACAAAAAAGGTATACATTGACTAATTACAGTCAATAGAGTTCTCTCCCGCATTATTTTATCCTTTTTCGGGCTCGAGAGACTAAATTTATGAAAAATTACACCCATGGATTTTTCTTAAGTCTTTCTTCTGACTCCCTAAAATTGAAAAAACACTGAGTTTCTCCTATACTGGACTCGTTAAAATTTAACAGTAAAGGACCTGTTCAATTTTTAAGCAGGAACGAACCATTCCTTCTTAGGTTTCGAATCTTAAACTAAGTTGGACTCATCCGAAGGATGAGCTTATAAACAAGAAAAAGTTATCCTCCTCAATCTTGTAAAAAATAAAGAGGTACTTGCTAGAAATGGTGGGGGAAAAGAGAGAAAAATGAAACTGTTTGATACATTTTGATTATTCAGAAAACCATTAACCACTCTTGAACACGACACTTTTGTTCACTTGGGTTGGGAAACTCCTTTTCCTAACAATTAATGAAACCATATTGAAAGTCTTTAGCCAGTTTCTGGGTATTAGCTTTGGGTCAATTGTCACCAAACCATCTGCGGTGTCATTATGTGTTCAAGAGGACAATTAAAACAAACCATTCATTTGTGAAATATTTGTCTTCCATTTTGACCATCCCTGAGTCAGTCCTTGCCGATATATTTCTTCAAAACTTGATCTATGATTTTGTGTTGTGGGCTTGCCTACGACGGATCTCTTTCTATCGATGGCAGCTCATTATCTAGGAAGTTGATCTAGAAATTGTCAGTACCTTGGAATCTGCATGCCTCAATGGTAGGTTTCACACCTTCGACGACAAGTTGCATCATTGAACTTCAATCGAATGATTCCGTGACATGTTCGACTTTAGCTCATTCATGCACATTTCATGGATTGTACTTAGTACTTTGAGAGCCATTGAAATTACTGGTGGTTACTCTCACACTTGTTAACAGTTTACATTATTGACTAGTAATCAAGTGGTTTCTACCATGTTCGACTTCGACACATTCATTCACATGGATAGAATCATACTGGTTCGAGAAGCGGAAATAAAGACCCTGGATCTAGTTTCCACCATCCAGGCTGTGAGGAATTTTTGTCATTCATTTATACAGTGGACTATTCATAAACAGATGGCTGCGTCCATGTTGTATCTACACATTTCTATACTGTTGATATATTGAAAATCAATCCTGTATCAGAACAGTTTAAATTATTTTTCTATTTAGTTTTGATTTGAGTATGGGAATGCCTACCTTAGTGATGATATGATTACATATATATATTTTTCATTGAATGTTTTTACAAGTTCCGACTGGGGTGTCCACAGGATGATTCACTTTTCATATATGACAGACTTCATCTTCATCTATTCCAGACTTCGCACTTTAGGGGGCAATCTGTTGCACTAAAAACTGTCACCTTGACATTATGCTGATTGTATGAGCTCATTAACACTCATACATGCCTCCTCTTCAAGTCTTACAACCTTTTTTCCTCATTCCAAGCCCTAAAAATGGAGGAAAAACCCTAAAAACTCAAAAAGCCTTAGGTATGCAGGTAACATGAAGCCTACCTGCGTTCCTAGCTTGGGTACACAGGTAATACACTGCTTACCTGCATTCTAGAATGCAATTTTCCCTTGTAATACCTGCGTACCCTTATCAAAGTAAAAAAAACGAGAAAGTAAAGTTAAAAAGCTGATTTGAGGTCAATTCTAGAAGGTTCTAGATGAGATTTTTTAGGGATGAGTACGCTTTAGTAAGGTTCATGCATCCCTCACGTTAAGGAACTAATCCCTTGATGTGAGTAGCCTATCCCTTTGAAGGAGGATTATATCCCTTTAAAGGTGGAACCCTAACCTCCTCATCTTCTCTATAAAAAGAGGCATTGGGTAGCCTCAAAGGGAGTTCAAGCTTTGAGTGTGATTGAGTTGAAGTGCTGTTGAGATTTAGACTTCTTTCTGCTGAGCTTTTGAGAGGAAAGATCACATACCTCTATGTGCTCCTGGAGGAAGAGTGCAAGACTTATCAAAGTAGAGGAGACTCCTGCTTCGGACCCTGGGAAGGCCTTTTCAAACATCAAGGCTAAGGTTGTCAGGTTCTTCTATTATTTTAAAATTAATACAATCAAGTTTTGTTTTTCTCAATAAATTGTCATTCGATTGTTTATTTCAATAAGCTGTCGTTTGATCATTTATTTCATAGATTCCTTGATCACTATGACAGGTATGTTTTACGATTATTTTTTATACAAGTGCTATTTAATATTTTCTTGTTTGTGATTGTAGGTCGACAAAAGGAGACACTTTGTTGCGACAAAAGACGACACTTTGTTGTGACGAAAGACGACACTTTCTTCCGACGAAAGAACTCCTTTTGTGACGAAAGGATTATTTTTGCGACGAAAGAACTCTTGTTGTGATGGAAGGACTCTTGCTGCGACGGAAGCACTACGACCGCAAATAAGCATTTGGATCTAAGTTATGATCGATACCTTCATAGAATTTATTTTTAAAATGAATATATTTAGAGAAAGACAAACTTAGTTGTTCGTTTGTTGCTAGATTGTCTTCTGACACTAGGGAGATCGATCTTGTCTGCAAGATCAATTTATGTGGCCAATAGGTCCCAAGTGATGGAGCCTCAGTTAAGATGTCATACAAAATGCTCGATTAAGAGTACACTAAATCGGGGTACTGGGCACGAGCAATGGCTTGTTCCTCGATTACACATGCCCCCATGGCAATGTCTTTCACAATCTGATTGAAAAAAGATGTATTGAAGCAATGAGTAAGAAGCTGATCAGGAATTTCGAACTTGATCAGGTGACGATGCTGTCTCCATACATGAATGTGGTCCAAGATATGGGTAGCCCGGTCTTGTTTCAAGGATGTTAGGAGATGAGTCCTGGCTTCATAACAAACCCGCAACTGGAAATGAGTAAGGAATGCCATAGCAAGAGTGTTGAAATCCTGAAATATACCACGAGGTAGCTCGATGTACCACTTATTAGTAGCTCTGGTGAGAGTGCGCTGGAAGAGATGGAGTCGAACAGAGTCATCCAACCAAGAATTGGAAGAAAACCATAAATGGTATGTCATGACATGCGCTTGGGGGTATTCTCCAGACTTGCCCTCAAACTTAGGACAATCACCAGGAACCTTCGTTGGAACTAGAGGCCAATAAGGATTATGAAGAATGGGATCATTTTTCAATTTGGACACATCCGGTAATTCCAATGTGACGAGGAAAGGTAATTGCGGGTTAAAAGGCATATCAGGTCCTCGATAAGGACCTAGACCCATACTCCATCCTGGTTGAGTATAAATCTGCCCCCATTGGTTCTATCCCGGAGGATTCGACAATAAGGGGTATAAGTCAGATAATTTGGTTGATATGGCGGCTGGGGACTAGGATACGAAGGTTGAAAACCAGGATACTGACTTTGAGTATATAAGGGTCCTGATTGAGCAGCATAAGAGTTTTTCTGTGGAGTATAAGTATGGCCTGGCAGTTTAGGGTAATAAGCAGGACCTCGAGGTGCGTTGTATACCAATTGATATTGAACTTGAGGGTAATAACCACCTTGGGGTCGAATAGGTTGCTGATAATTAGGGACCTGTTGAGCTAAATAAATTGGGCACAGAGGTTGATTCAACTGTGGCGTAGAGTAGAGCAGTGGCTGAGCAGGGTGAACTATCTGTGTAGGTTGGCATGGCTGAGCAGGTTAACCTGACTGATGAGGGCCACCAGGTTGCCCCTGTGGAGCAGGTTGGCCTGATGGCTGCAGTGGGCCAAGTTGCGCCTGATAACCAGGTTGACCTAAAGTAGGACCATAAGATAGCCCTATTTGTGCAACATTTGGACCAATCGGAAGATATGGCTATTGTGGTTTCACCAAAGTTTGTGATGGATATATTTTCCCTCGAAGACCATAAGAAGGTCCAGGTTGATATACCGGTTGCCCAACTGGTCCTTGAGGTTGCCCTAGTTGGATCACAGGCTGAGATTGTAAAGGTTGACCTTGAGGATTGTAAGGCTTCCCTTGTGGGTCGTACGTATACCCTTGTTGCACTGAAGGTTGTCCCTAAAAGGGTTGTCCTTGTGTGTCATAAGCATATCCTTGTTGAACAGAAGGTTGTCCCTGAAAGGGTTGTCCTTGTTGGTTAGAAGGTTTCACAGGCAAGATAGGTCTAAAACCAGAAAGGAATTGATAAGCCTCAGGAGAAGGAAAATAGATAGGGTTGCCTTGCTCGTCATACTAAAACTAAAGTGAATAAATCGAGGTACCATCTGCACCATAATGAGAAAAATAAGAAAAATAAGGATCTTGAGGGGACTGATAATTCTGGGAGCTCTGCTTCTGAACAGCCAGCCAATACTCCTCAAAAGAAAGACTGTTACAGATTTCCATGGTAATCGAAGTATCTACCGAAGTCGAAACTCTTGACGACTGAGCGGTGAAAACTGGTGCCAATGCAACCGCGAAGATAGTAGGCCTAGTTGGGATAGATGTAACAAAAGGCATCGATGAGATAGGTGTTTTTGGTGACATCCCTAACGATGGGAGAACCAGCCCCCTCGATGGAGTGGATGCTACCATGGAGGAAATACTGGCTATAATCTAACCCAAAGAACTATATCCGGCTGGAAGCGACACCGATGGTGGAGATTGAGCAAGCTCTTGATGGATGTCTTCCAGGAAAGGTTGGTATTCCTCATCAAAAACAGGGATACCCTTAGTTCCAATAGGACCAGAGGAGTCCATGTCTGAATCAACCATGAGATCTTGTAAAAGACTACGGGGACTAGGAGGTATGATAGTAGCCAAAAATGGCGATCTCGATGTAAGAGGGCGAAAATTCTCCCCGACCCCAAACCTAAACCAAGCGTTTGAAAGAGGCCAATTGAATTGAACTGGTTCTCCAAAGGGGTGCTTTGACAGGATGATAGGATGTTGAAGCTCGGCAGACCTAGAGGTTTGAGAAGTTTCAAATGAATCGTTCGAGAAAGAACTACAAGTAGACGAAACTGATGGTTCTTCCACTGTGACTGTAGCACACTAGAAAAGGGGAAAAAGATCAGAAAATAAGACTCTTTGATAAAAAACCAAGGCAAACAGAGACAGGCCAAGTAATTAAAATTTAATGGGCGTGTAATCGTAGGTAGTTTATTTTACCACATTGAAACAAAAAATTTGTTGTTTCATGTTTTAAGAGTCAAGAAATAGTAAAAGATGACTCTAGTCTTTTTTAGGTTTAAGCGAGCATGAAAGGGAAAGTTCTCGATGATATTTTCAAATTTATGGAGTCAGTAAAGATAAAAAATGACTGCTCATATTCTAGGTAAAAGGGTGTACCAGGTTTCCATGAACTGCCATATACACCTTGGTTATAAAATGAAAGAAGAATCAACCAAGGACTTGACGTACATGTAGGTAGTCTCCCTGAATGATGTGTTTGGTGTATCACGGTTACAAGGCAACAGACTTGGCTTCCTACAGATAAAAATATTGCAACCTAGAGGGGTCTCTCTTTACATACTCGACGGTACGGGGAGCGCAAATCCATACTAGTGTTGTTTGAAGCGAGATGGCGAGTGACAGCTACTAGGTTTAAAGATGCCGGAACAAGTCTCTAACTTAGACCACTAAATGTTTCGTTAGGTTTCAATGTTGCCTTAGGTTAATTGAGTAAATTTTAATTTGATCATTTACATTTCAATTCCAAGGTCCTGCCTAATGTTGGATCTCACAAATCCCCAAGTGAAAGCTACATGCCATAAAATACCATTTTGTTCGATGAAAAGTTATCTATGAGAAATTTTAGGATTTTTCAAGCGATAGAAAATAATGAGAACACACAGAAGCATCCACTACAATATCTGATGCAAGCTAATGAAAATGACAAATATTTCCTAGAATGCCCAATTCTAGTTATGCGAAACACTTTCAGTTTCACAATGCAAACAAGAAAGCAAGAAAAAACATTTTTTTTTATGATTTTTTCAATGTAATAGAGCAAACAATGGACTAAATGACATGAAAAAAAAACTTTCACACTAGTTCGGGAATGTCAATGTGGGATTCGAAATGAAACAATTCAATCAACTCAAAAGAAAACAAAACAAAAACCCAAACCAATGTTGCAATCTCTCAAATCAAAGAAATATGTCCAAATAGACCCATACAAGCAATTTGAGCTATCCTTGGAGTGACAAGAAGCAAAAATGAATGAAAGAGACAAGACTCGTTTCACCAAATGCAATCACTCAAATGGATCAAAGGAGCAGAATGCAATCAGGCAAGGAACAAAGTTGATCATGAAACAAAAGACCCAAAGTCCTATAGGAGGCTCAGCATACCAAAGCACTAGAAAACCCTAAGGCCATGATTCTGAAAAGAAATGGAAAAACAACTGAAGGAATGAAGGCCAATCACAATCACAGACCATCCTAAGGCACTCAAAACATGCCAAAAAACCACCCAGAAACACAAGTACTGGCCAAAAAACATCAAAACAAAAAAAACCCTAATACCTACAGGAAATGGCATGGCTTTTTGGCTGTAATAAGCGCCAAACAGGTGATGGTGCAGGTGCTAAAATAGCAACAAGTGCTAGTGGGCACGACTATTATACTAGAAACCACGCCAATCAAGCCAACCCTAGTAAAAGGATAATTTTGGAAAAACAAAGGTCAGATATGATCCTCTGGGGCTAAACAGGGGTCTTAGACTTAGAAGAAATAATAACAAAAGGCAAGCTAAGCAAGTAAAGACCAAGAAGAAGACCTAATGGACAAAAGACAAGCTCGCATTGATCCCAGTAGAGTCGCCAATTTTTTGGTGAGGTAAATCTCCTTTGCAGATAGAGGCGATCCCACTAGCCCTAGAGTGGGTCTAGCCACAAATGAGACACGCTATAATATCGATTCCTAGTTAACGAATGGACGAAGATTCGATAGATGACTTCCTAGATGTCCTATGTTGTCGTTGCCGTCAGAAAGAGTGGCTGCCTCTCACTCCCGGTTTGATAGATCATGATCTGCTCGCTTTCACGCTCGGATACCTGCACACACACAAGAAACAACGATGATATACATCATACTATTTCACATTCGTAACTATCAGTCATTCGAAGAAGACTAAATCAATTGCATTAACTAATCAACATAACACAATGATGGAACCAATACCATAGTCGAGTATATTAATAAAAGAAAGGAAGAGTACAACCAAGCTTCGACGTTGCGGTATACTCCAACAGGGTTCCAGTGGAGCGCGTCTCACAAAGACTCATCGAGAATTCGGACAGGGCTCTCTCTACAGAATTCTCCCTGGTTCTACCTTCTCAATAGCGATTACTCAGCTATAGTATCTCTTCTCCAAGTTCAGCTTCTTGGCTACATGTTCAGCTAGCTTTCATAAAGGGAGAAGGCTTGTTTATATAAGGGAAAGGGAGACATTAGAATCCTTATAATCATGAAAGGGAGACCTGTCTTGAAGGAATTTTCGATGGGAGGAGGAAACCACTACCTAAAGAGGGAGATCCGTGGCTCATCAGCTTAACCACTTCCTGTAACTCATCCCTGAGGTGGTTAGAAGGAAACTTTCACCTCTATTTGTTAAAAAACATTCCTAAAAAGGCTAGCGCAGGCATAACACTAAGACAAAGCACCAGGTGGCATGGGCTCTAGTGTAAATTCTCCACATTCGCGCGAGGGGTGAACTAGCTACTCATGCCAAGGCCAAAACATGGGGCTTTGTGTGCTTTTTGATGAAATGTCCAACATGAGAAATGATACCTTATGCAGAAGGATGAAAATAAGGCATTTGTAGAGTATAACACTACTCACAGGTCACGAGAAAGGCCCTCCAATATGAGGGGTGAGGGATTGCAGGGACGGTGACAAAATTCTGTGTAACAGTATCTAGAAAAAAAAAATTCGGTGTTTATTTATGACATTCTGGTATATTCCAAGAATGGAGAAGAAAATCTCTTAATTTTCTTACAAACACTTAGAGAACATAAGTTATATGCCAAACTTAGAAAATGTGAATTTTACAAAGATAAAATTCAGTATTTGTGTCATGTAATTTCAGAGGAAGGCTTGGCAATAGACCCATAGAAGAATACAAGTTGTCATGGATTAGCATGTGCCTGAAGATGTTCCAAATATATGGTCATTCATGGGTATCACTGGATACTACAGGAGATTTCTATAATTATTTTCAACCCTAGCCTATCCTATTACATCTCTATAGAAAAAGGGTGTGAAGTTTGAGTGGACAACAAAGTGTCAACATACTTTTGAACAGTTAAAACTTAAACTAGCAATTGAAGCTATTTTAAGAATTGCTGATCCAAACAAAGAACTTGTAGTGTGTATAGATGCATGTGCAAAATGATTAGGAGGGGTATTATTACAAGAAAACTCAGTCATGGCCTATGAGTCAAGAAAATTGACAAAACATGCATTTAACTACACTGTATATGACTTAGAGCTAGCTGTTGTAATACATGCTTTGAAGATGTGGAGACATTATCTGTTAGGAAAGAAGTTTGTACTGATGACAGATCACATAAGCTTGAAATAATTTTTCATACAACCTAATTTAAATGCTAGACAAGCTAGATGGTTTTCTTTCCTTAGTGAGTTTGATATCGAAATAAAACATATTAATGGAAAGGAAAATAAGATTTCAGATGCTTTGAATAGGAATTCTCATCAAATTTTTAATAGTGATGGAAGTAGTGTGAAATTTGACATAGAAGGATTAATACAAGAAGTGGTGAGTCAATATTCAAACATTGAAAAATTCCAATAAAAATTGTAGAAGACTAAAATATTGGGATATACTCAAAACCAGAAAGGGTTGATTTATTATAAAACAGAAAGTACATTCCAAATGTGAGCTCATTAAAACATGAAAATTTATATGATTATCATAAAGGACCCTATGCGGGACACCCTCGTTATTAAAAAATGATTGCAACATTGAGAAAGAATATGTTTTATTGTGGTATGAAGAAATATATGGCTAATTACTTAGCTAGAGGTTTGGAATGTCAATAGGTAAAAGTAGAATATCAGCATCCAGAAGGATTTTTGAATCCTTTGCCTATTCCAGAATGGAAGTGGGGAATAGTTTCTATATATTTTATTACTGGTTTTCCTAGAACTAAATATTAACATGATTCTATAATGGTGGTTGTAGACACCTTGACTAAAGACACTCACTTTTTACTAGTACAATATACTTTTGGTATAACTCAAGTAGCTAATGTATTTATGAAAGAGATTGTAAGTTACATGGTATTCCTAAATTTATTATATCAGACAGAGATGCAAAGTTTACTTCAGCTTTTTGGAAGGCTTTGTTTGGAGGAATGGGTACCAAATTGAACTTTATTACCACCTACCATCCCCAACTAGATGGACAAACTGAAAGGAAAAACCATATTCTAGAAGACATGTTACGAATGTATCTTATGGACAGACCTGCAAGATGGGAAGATTTTCTGCATCTGGTAGAATTTGCATGTAATAATAGTTATCAATCCTCAATAAATATGACTCCTTTTGAAGCATTGTATGGTATAAAGTGCCACACACTTCTATGTTGGAGTCAACCAGAGGATAAGTTAATTATTGGACCATATGCATTGCAAGAGATGGAAAAAACTGTGAAGAGAATTTAGCAAAACATTAAGACAACTCAAGACAAACAAAAGAGCTATGCAGACAAAACAAGAATTCATAAAGAATTCAAAGTGGGCGACTATGTTTACTTGAGGATTAAGCCTAAAAGGATTACCTTATATATTGACAGTTGTGCTAAATTAGCACCAAGATACTCTTGACCATTTGAAGTTATACAAAGAGTGAGGTCAGTAGCTTATAAGTTGGCCCTACCTAGTCACATTAAGGTTCACAATGTTTTTCATGTTTCTTTATTGAAAAACTATGTACATGATCCTACTCATGTAATTGATTGGAATGTGATCTAGGTGGAATTGGAAGGTAAATTTCTTCCAAAGCCTCTTAATATACTAGCACGGGAAGAAATCAAACTCTGGAATAGGACGATAGCTAGGGTGAAAGTGCAGTCGAGGCACTTTTCACCTAAAGAAGCTACTTTGGAGCGAGAAGAAGAAATGAAGGAAAAATATCCATCACTATTTGCGAAGGGAATTAATATTTTGCAACACCGATGATGGTGTTTATTTTTCTAGGGGGAATATATAATATCCCTATTTTTACTACTTTTATTAGACAGTTAAAAAATCCTAAAGGTTGAGTGGACCTAAAGAAAAATAATTCTAGTGGAAAATATTTTTTTCTTTTACATTTAATAAATTTAGAATTTGAATTATTGTGCAAAGACTAGAGTGTAAATGGAGATCAAGATTTCAAGTCCATGAGGATGGATAAGATTCCAAAGACTTTCCCAAATTCTCCAAAAATCCTTGGAGAAAATAAATTAAATTTAAATATTAGATTGAAGATAAAAATCTAAAAAGATACCTCAGTAAAGTGGAAACTTGCTAAGAAGAGGCGAAATAAAACTAGAGAGAGGAAAACGTCAGTTTTAAAGCACTTTTGTGGAAAAAACAAAAGGAAAGCCTAGGAAAAAAGGAAAACATCATCTTGATTAATTAGACACAATTATGGCCCATGGGGCTTTGGTTCGACGGTGAAGGGTGCTCTGTTAAGGCACTCCATGCGATAGGTCACCGGTTCCAATCCCCCTGTGGGTGTTGACTTACAAAAAAAAAAAAAAAAACTAGACACAATTATGGAAATATGTTGAAGGGAAAACAAACTTAAATAATTCATCCCTGGGTATATAGGAGGTTGTTTACACCTTGGAGGAATTGGTCTCTACTCAGGGGGGGAGTTGTGGAGAGAAATCTCAAGGTTAGGTGGCAAGTAGTCTTACCAAAATTAGTATGCAAAAGTAATCCAATTCTGTGTTATGAAATTTAGTATTGCAGAAAGTTTGAATTATTTAATTGTATTTAATTATGAATTCATTATCATAGATGAAAGTGGGTAAGAAGTTAAATTTATGCATGATTAATTTATGTATAAAGTTTATTTATATAGTCTGTTATATTTAACAAACAACAACTATGGAAATTATAGTTGATATCTATGGTTACATAGACAATTAGATGTAATAAGCCAACTCTCAGAATCTCTAAACCTCAGTAACATGTTTAAATTTGAGGTTAGGTTGTCAATCTTACTACTGTATACACATAAAACAT
The DNA here is from genome assembly GCA_034641835.2 of Pinus albicaulis. Taxonomy (NCBI): domain Eukaryota; kingdom Viridiplantae; phylum Streptophyta; class Pinopsida; order Pinales; family Pinaceae; genus Pinus; species Pinus albicaulis. Next base: position 787,354,140 of record CM076577.1, on the reverse strand, counting down.
AGATAAATACATGGGAAAAAAATTAAGCTTAGTGTATTTATCAATTGTGCAATAATAACAGTAAATAGGAAATTTATGCATAAAGAGGAAAATTCCTTTCTCTTGGTAAACATGAATATGTGTTCCAAATAATATATAATATTGTAACATAACTAGAAGATTTTGGATATATATATAAATCATGGCATTATCTTAGAAATGTCACAGAGGTCAAAATAGAACAAAGTACGTGCAGAAAAGTAAACATAACTCAACTTTCTAAGAATAAGTATATTGTATTATGCTGCAACAAATTAAGTCTTGATATTGTTCTGTACATAAATTACAATTTAATTTTGTCACAAATTATAGATAGAGTCCATGGTCGAAACTACATGGTTACAACCAAATTATGCATTTGAATTTAGTTCAGAATTCAAGAGGATGAATTCTTTAAAGAAATATGGACCAACCTGTATAGAATAAACAAAAGTTTACTATCAATGAATGATATATTGAATTTTCCAAAAACTTACAGAATTATAATTTAACTATAAGAATGTGCAGGAAAGGAAATGGAGTACCTAAACATAAAATTATACATATGAATTAATAGGTGTATAATAGTCGTTAAATTTAAGTAAATAAATGAATACATATATAGGTGACTATGCTAGATAAATATGGAAATATTACCTTACTTTTATTTAATATACAGTGATAATAAATATGCATATAAATATGAGGAAAATGATTAAGTGCGAGAATGAGATGACACAAAAGAGAAAGAGGAAATTATTGTGACGAGAGGGAAAGTGATTACCTGAAATCTTGTCAACAGAGTGCTCGTCAAACTCTTAGGAAGTAGGTAAAAATAATTGTTTCTGTACCATCTATGATTTTTATTAAAACAAGGAAAGTAATAAAAATCCTATTCTTTACAATTAGATATATATATATCTAAAAATAAGAATTCATACAGATTATATATCTGTAACATAGTAGTATTAAGTACATGTAAAATAAATCAAAAGAAAGGAAATATACATTAACATGAGAATGTATGAATATTTCTAAAAAGAAAATGAAATTCCGAAATCTGCATGGAAAAAGAGAATTTCTAGTCAACAAAAAAATCACGTTTCGAAGATATAAGGATTAATGCACATTAACTTGGTTAGGTTCCGAATAAAGAATTATATCCAAGTTCTATGTAAAGTCCCATTTGGAAATTACGAGTTTATTATGACTCTCGATATTCGTTATGGTGGAGAGAAATTGAACTCGATTTGAAACCAACAGTTAAATATCGTTAACGACAAAATGGAATAATAGTATAAGGAGAAATCCATAATACTTGAAATGAAAACCAATGAGGTATAATGGGATTATTAAAATAGTGAAGATCAATATAGACTCCTCAGATTTAGTTTGGGGAAAAATATAAATTGCATAATGATGTTTTATCTTCCATGAGAAAAACACAAACTATAAAATAACAAAATGATGTTCATTCAACCTTATGGAAATAACTTAGAGGAAATTAGAATTTCTTTGAGATAATGTAAACAACCTCGTTAATCTATGAATGAAGAATCTATAGAGGAAAACCACAAATTTGAAATTATTGTACAGAGACTGTTATGCCATAGCTATATCACGGCTATATGAATGCAATAATGCAAACATAAATATTGTAAACAATAATCAAAGTTGCAGAGATAAATTAATTAAAATGGAGATTTACTACATTGTAATCATGTACAAGAGAAAATGATATCAATGGGTAAATATGCTACAAGTAAATTATTCATAAGGAATACAAAATACAATAGGCCACAATACGTTTGGTAAAGGATAACAATTCTTACCTCGTACTCGAAAAGGGAAATTACCTCACAGTTGGGTGAAACGTGGAGGGAGAATAGTTTAAGAACCTCAAATAAAATGTAAACTCCTGAAAATAAAGCAAAAAGTATTAATGCAAAGAATATAATCTCTAAGAAAATGCATTGAAATGTTAAATAAAATAAATATAACATAGTCATCTTTTAGAAAAGCGTTAATAAAATATAATACTCTAGGTTACATTACCTAAAGAAGATGTGAACAAAATTGAGGATGAAACCTTACTATTGAATCCTATAATGTCTATGTGGTGATTCTAGCAAAGTTGGATGGATGGCATGGAAAAGTTAGAAAACGAGGGTTTGATGAAAAATCAGAGCCAAAGAGCCAAAATTCCAAAATGAAAATGAGAAAATGGAATAGGGTTTAATCTTTGATTTAATCCCGGACAAAAATACGGTCCCATATTAACTGTCCACGTGGCATGGATATAATCTGGTTGACCTACACTAGAAGACAAGAGAAAAATCTCCAGAGCCATGGGATCACATTAATCATCAGAGTACAATTCATAAATGTTAAAATCTGGAAAGGATAAAGAATTAAAAGCATCTGACTTGGAAATCTACGGATAGTAAATCCAAATCCCAAATTTCATTAATACTCATCTTTATATGGAATATTATAAGTGGATTAATACATTATATGGTTAATGTAAAATGCATATTCCATCATAAGTTAAGAACGAGTGGATTAATACGTTACATTGTATTAAGAATTATATACATTTAAACCAAGTGCATACAATACCATAATGATTGACATAAAATCATCATGTTACGAATGATTAATTAGTATTAGTTATGGAAATATAAAAGAGATAAATATATATATTACAATTCGAATTATAAAGTCGTAGTTCATTAAATCTGAAATAAGGTAGAAGACATTCCAATTTCATGATGATTAAAGCATAACAAGTAACTTTGCATAAATGTGATATGGTATGGCATTGTGATATGTAAAACGCCATACTCCTTTGTCCCATTGACATACTTTAAAATTCTTTTGGATGCTTGCCAATGTGTCTTCTTGGGTGTCTCCATGAACCTTAACACCAAACTCACTACATGCATTATATCAGTCCTAGTTGTGGTCAAATACATTAGGCTGCCCACCATATTTTTGTATAATGTTGAATCGACATTGCTGCTGCAATATTCCTTGCTCAACTTCAAGTCCATGATTGTTGGAGTTGGTGCTGGATTGTTGTTCTGCATATTAAAATTCTCTAAAATGTATGCAACATACTTTGCATGAGAGATAAAAATGCCATTTTCTATTTGCTTCACTTATATGTCCAAAAAATATCTTAACAACCCCAAGTCAGTGATTTCAAACTCACTTTTAATGATTTCTTTGAAATCAGCGATGAGGAAATCATCACTCCCTATAAAAATGAAATCATTTACATACAAGACAACAATAAGAAGCTTACCATGACTTTCTATGTTGTAGATATTAGGTTCATTATCACATTTGTCGAACCCATTGTCCATAAAGCAAGGATCTATCCTACTATACCATGGACACGGTGCTTGCTTCAACCCATAAACAACTTTCCACAAACTATACACCATGTCTTTTTGGCTTTCTATCTCATAACTAGGAGGTTGTGCAATATACACCTCATCTTACATCACTCCATTCAAGAACGTTGATTTTACATCCATTTTATACACATTTATTTTGCGTTGTGTGATAATTGACAATACTGAACGCAATGTCTCCATCCTCTCGAGTGGAGAAAATGTTTCTGCATAGTCTCTTCCATGTTGCTGCTTGTATCCTTTGACAACTATCCTTGCCTTATGCCTTTCAATCTTGCCTTCAATGTTTCTCATGGTCTTATAGAACCACTTCACTCCAATGAATTTTTTTCCTTGCAGAAGATCTACTAACTCCCATGTGTCATTATTTTCTATTGCCGCTATCTCTTCATCCATTGCCGCAACCCATTTTTCTTCTTTGACTGCATCCTCAAAGTGGATTGGGTCATCTACATGACAAAATAATGAAAATAAGGAATTCAGACCAACGCTACTATAAACTTCATCTTTCTCATCAATTTCATTTAAATTTTTGAATTTTTATCTTCTTATGGTTGTGGAAGATGGAATTGACATGTCAATTGGCATTGTGCTTACTATGGAATTGACTATGCAACACTATCATATTATGTGTTTTCGGTGTCACAAGTTGACTACTTTGTTGAGCTTGAGTAGGTGTAGGAGGATTCATCGTTGAGGAATTACTTGTTGCAGCCAATTCCTCTTTGCCTTCATGTGGCATACATGTCTTCAAATTCACTGTCTTCTCTAACCTTCCATCCCATGCTTCCTCTTCTTGGAAAAAAACATCTATGTTGATTATGACTTTCTTATTTGATGAATTGTAGAGATTGTATGCCTTGGTTTCATCACTGTATCCAAAAATATATACATTTCTCCCCCTTATTGTCCAAATTCTTCCTTAACTCATCTGAGACATGTGCATATGCCACCTACCCAAACACTCTCATGTGAGTGGCACCTTGCTTTATTCCACTCCATGCCTCTTCAGGAACTATATTCATAACATTTTGGTTTTAAAATTATTTATAATATATGTTTCACAAGATACAACTTCAACCTAATAATCATTTGGAAAATGCTTTGTCTTCAACGTACTCCTTGCCATTTCCATAATGGTCCTATTCTTCCTTTCTGTGACACCATTTTGCTGAGGTGCATACCTTGTTGTAAATTTCTTGTGAATTTCATGCTCCCTGCAAAAACATAGGAAGTCATTTGTGATGTATTTTCCACCTCTGTTAGTCCTCAACACTTTGTTGTAGTGCCCACCTTGCTTTTCAACAAGAGCTTTATATTGGCGGAAGCACTCAAACACTTAACTTTTTTGTTTTATGAAGTAGGACCATGTCTTCCTTGTGTAGTCATCTATGAAGGTCAAAATATAATAGTTTCCCACAATTGATGGTGTTTACATTGGTCCACATATATTTGAGTGGATAATCTCCAAGGGTGTATTTTCCCTTATTTATTTTCTTGTTGAAAATGATTCTCTATGTTTTTTTCCCAAGATGCATCCTTCACATTGGTTGTACAGTTTTTCTATAAGTGGCAATCCTTTCACCGTGTTTTTCCTATGCAATAAATTCAGGCCTCCAAAGTTGAAATGACCAAATCTCAAATTCCATAACCAATTTTCATCTTTGACCTCTGCTTGAAAGTATACATGTGTGACAACTGCATATTTTCTTTCATTCTCTTGTGAATTCATTAATAGAGCACTTTCTTCCTTCAAATCTAACCTTAGCTTGAGAGGAAACATTATATTTTTTTTCATCTAAACTTTTTCAATCAGTTGTCTACTTGGAGGTTTATCCAAGATTTTGCACACGTCATTCTTGAAAAATATAGTGTGCCCCTTTTGCATGATCTTTCCAATGCTTGTGAGGTTATGCTTCAAACAAGGAACAAAATAAACATCTGAAATGTATTTCTTCTCTCCCTTCTTTTTTAGAATGTTGAATCTTCATTTTCCCATGACAGATACTTTTCTATCAGTCCCTAATGTCACTTCATATTTCACACTTTCATCTAGAGTGGAAAACATAAATCTATATTCCCAGTCATGTGGTTGCTACACCATGAATCTAGAAACCATTCATCTCATTTTTTTTCTTGTGCTACATTACAAGCTAAAAGGATGCGATCATGGTTCTAATTTTCCTTTATGAAATTTGTATTGGGTTTGTTAATTATGTCATATTACTTATTTCTACATTCATTTGCATAATGACCATACTTCTTACAATAATGACATTGAACTTGAGATTTATCATACCTCTAACCTTGTGCTCGATTTTGGCTTGGGCCTTCACTTGGATTTTGATTGTTGCCCTTTCCACTTCAACTTGAAAGGTTGCTCCTTCCACCTATGTGTCGTCTTATTCCTCTTCCTCTATAATTTGATCTTTCTCGACCTCTACCTTGACCAAATGAAACTTTTGTTTTGAAAGCATGCTCCAATGAGGATTTTGTTGCCCTGTTCAAACTATGTTCATGAGAAATTAGTGATGCATGAAGCTCATCCATTGAAAACTGTGACAGATCCTTTGTCTCTTCTATGGGCACAACTATGGTATCAAATCTTGCTGGGAGACTTCTAAAAAAAAATTCAACTATTCTCCTTTCCTCAAGTGTCTCACCATAAAAGCTGATTTGAGTAACCAACCCAATTACATGTGTAAAAAACGAGTCTACATTCTCAAACTCTTTCATACAAAATTTCTCAAAATTTCTTCTCAATATTGGTTGTTTTGATGTCTTCAACTTTTCCATGTCTTGATAGCTTGTCTGGAGGGTATCCCATGCTTGCTTGGACTTTGTTTCTGTTGCAATCCTTGGGAAGATACTTTGATGAAATGCTTGAAAAATGTAGAAGAGAGATTTTACAATATCTTTCTGTTTGTGCCAAAGCATTGTATGCTAATGTTTTCCCATTCAATTTGACTTTTAATTAATTTTTCTCTATTGTGAAATGAACTTTGCAAAAGATTAAATGTTTACCCATGCCTTTCTACTGACCATTAATAAATTTCAATTTCTACTCACCATTAATAAATTTCAATTTGGATTAAAATTAATTTACTCAAATGTACTGAACTTCGTGCAAAACATTCACTAAAATATGACTCCTGTAAGTATATTTAACAATGGTTGAAATATCAATGTATACATATACTAAATATTGTCCATAAAATTTAGAATCTAAAAAACCTATCAAAAAAACAAATCCACCTCTATCATAGCGGTAGAGTTTAAGATATTCCCTACACTCACCATTAACAAATTTCAATTTGGATTTTAATTAATTTACTCAAATGTACTGAACTTCATTATTTATGAGATGAACCTGCAAAACATTCACTAAAATATGACTCCTGTAAGTATATTTAACAATGGTTGAAATATCGATGTATACATCTACTAAATATTGTCCATAAAATTTAGAATCTAAAAAACCTATCTAAAAAACAAATCCACTTCTATCATGGTGGTAGAGTTTAAGATATTTCCTACACTCCAAAACGAACATACCCATTTTTCCAAAAATAAAAATCCTCCTCCTATCATGGGTGGTAGATGCTATCCCTGAAGTTTGGGATATTCCCAACATCTACAATCTAAAAAAATACCCATTTTTCTTCTTTTTTTAAAACACAATTCCGCGTCCTCTTCCAGGGAAATAGTAGTTTGACTTTATATAAAGCAAACCATCCCTATGATGATAGTACTAGGATGAATCATATGGCTCATGAGCGTTAGCGATTTTTTGGCTGACTGGTGATGCAATGAGATTTGAAAAGAGCACCAAAATGAAATACTATTTGCTATTGATAAAAACATCATGTTTGGTAATTTAATATATAAAGTTGCTCTCACAAAAACATCATGTTTGTTAATTTACTATATGAAGTCGATGTTGTGTTCATGCCTAATAATGTTTGCTAAAGTTGTGGAAGACTATGAGTCAGCAAATCATAATTAAAGAATTTGTTTATTACTTTTTGGTGTAAAATTATTTTTAGTTAAATTAAAAAAAAAATAGTTAAAAAAGTCTAGTTTAATTTTTTAATTTTATTTTTCATTTACATTTTTTTAAAAATAATATTAAATTTTATAAAAATAAATTATAAAATATTAACACCCATATGAAATAACTTACTACCAATATAACTCCAAAAACAAGATGATAGTTTTCAACCTCTCAAACAATGTGCTAGTAAATAACTCACTATCAATATAACCCCAGAAACAAGATGATAGTTTTGAACGTCTCAAAAAATGTGCTTGTAAAATAACAGAGCCCAACCATTTCCATTGAGTTCTCATATTTGAAAACAACTATCCTCTCATGCCACAATTTAAATGGGAAACAATAGAAATAATGTGTGTCATGAGATTGAAAACCGGTTAATCGGTTACAATTAGTTATGTGATAGTTATAATTATTTATGTAATAATATGATAAACTTAGAGTACCAAGATTATTCCACATGAATTAGTGTTGGCCGGGCGTCCTCGAATAGACGATAAGCTCTACGGGCATCTTGATAGACCACGGTGTGGAAAAAAATCTCCTCATTTTCAGCATCCCGCCACCAACAACAATGGCAAAATGGCGATAGAGGATGGAAAGACAAGTGCTTGAAGAAGAGGGTTTCCGAGCTTCTTCATGTGGCTGAGTGTTCATCTTTCTATCGCTCTATAGACGTTTATTTGTCTCTCTCAATTGGCAGGAATAGATCCCCAGTCGGGCTCTTCCAAGCCCCGGGAGCCCGAGGCACAGGTGTTTTCGCCTGTAAAGTTCTTGTTGAAGAGAATCAATGAATTGGAAGTGAGCCATCACCACTTGAAAGAGGAGATGGCTAAGTTTCTTGACAGTCAGGATGTCAAGGCTGAGGCTGAGGCTGAAGCTGCGCCAGAAGCAGAAGTTGAAGCAGTAACCCAAGCTGCAGTGGCTACCGTTGCTTTTAACTCACAAACTAGGCCATTCAGCTGGAAATCAAGTGACTTGCAGTCCTATTTGCCCCGAAGGGCTCAATATGAATCTTTTCGGCGAAGTTACAGAGTGGCATCGTCATCATTGCTGCAGCGATCCCCTGAAAAAGAAATCCGGTGAGCTCTTTTCGCCAATAATGTCCAACACACCATTTTATGATGACGTAGGTACCTTTATTGGTGGTATTCGTCTCAATTGATGTGTGCCCTTGTTTTTCAAAAACCACCTAATTTGTCGATTAGTGAATCGTTTGATGGGTGACACTAAAGAAGTAATAAGATAAGGTCCACCTTTGATATTCAAAATCTGTTGCAAATTCCTCTTGCATCAAAACTATCTAAACTCAGAGATAAGGTGTCAATAACAGTACGTTCACACATTCAGACTGGTGAAAACATTAAGGAGCAACAAAAAGCGTAAGGTGCCAATATCATTTTGTCCCCACTTGGTGGGAGAATGAATGAAATATCGTGCACTGCCCTACCTTTTCCTCACTGTGCAGGTATTAGGCTTTGTTCGCGGTTGTGTGGAGGCTCTAGAAAATAGATATTCAAAGGCAAGGTGATGATTCAATATTTTTATTTAAAAAATTACGTGTAGGGTTGTATATTTACTACATATTTACTTGCAACGGAAATGAACTTCAGTTTCTAGTTTTTAAAAATTAATTCCATGAACTTCAGTTTTTAGTTATTTACTTGCAACGGAAATGAACTTCAATGAACTTCAGTTTCTAGTTTTTAAAATTTAATTTTATAAACTTCCAAAATTATATACTTACTTGTAGTAATGGAAATGAACTTCAGTTTATAGTTTTAAAAAATTAATTCTATGAACTTCCAAGATTATATATTTGTTTGTAATAATGGAAATGAACTTCAGTTTTTAGTTTTTAAAAATTAGGTTCACCATTACATATTTATTTGTAGTAATGGAAATGAACTTCAGTTTTTAGTTTTTAAAAATTACGTCCAGGGTTACATATTTACAGGGTTACATATTTACGGGTTACATATTTACTTGCAGTAATGGAAATGAACTTCAATTTTTAGTTTTTAAAAATTACATTCACTGTTACATTTACTTGTAGTAGTGGAAATGAATTTTAGTTATCAACTTCAGTTTTTAGTTTACATATTTACTTGCAGTAATGGAAATAAACTTCAATTTTTAGTTTTTAAAAATTACATTCAGAGTTACATTTACTTGTAGTAATGGAAATGAATTTTAGTTTTGAACTTCAGTTTTTAGTTTACATATTTACTTGCAGCAATGGAAATGAAGTTCAGTTCTTAGTTTTTAAAAATTAAGTCCAGAGTTACATATTTATATTTACTTGCAGTAATGGAAATGAGCTTTAGTTTTTTTTTTTTGAAAATTAGGTCCCAAGGTTACATATTTATTTGTAGTAATGGAAATTAACTTCAGTTTTTAGTTATGAACTTATAGTTCTTAGTTTACATATTTATTGGTAGTAATGGAAATGAACTTTAGTTTTTAGTTTCAAGGTTACATATTTACTTGTAGTAATGGAAATGAACTTCAGTTTTTAGTTTTTAAAAATCACGTCTACATGTGTTAGATCTTAGGATACACACCACAAATATTGTCTTGGTTTTCCTTTGCAAATACAATTTCTTCAATAGATTGAGGTGTTGGATCTTAGGATACACACCACAAATATTTCCTTGGCTTACATTTTCTTCAATACATTGATTTTTTTCATTGCAAATATAATTTGTAATAGCAATACATCTCCTCTCTTACAATGCACTTTTCACATGTGCCCTATTACATGATAAATTATTGGAATATTGTTGCTAAACATCTAAACTTCAACAACTTATCCACGTGTGTTAGATCTTAGAATACACACCACAAATGTTGTCTTGGTTTTCCTTTGCAAATACAATTTCTTCAATATATTGAGGTGTTGGATCTTAGTATCTTAGGATACACACCACAAATATTGTTTTGGTTTTCCATTACAAATACAATTTCTTCAATACATTGATCCAACCCACTACAACTACAAACCACTTGATCCATATGACTTGATCCATATGCATCTCTCAATAAGTAACTCAATCTTTTTCCCCTAGATTTTCATACTCCACACCTTATTATCATATACTTCATTCATGAATGTCTTTCATATTCTACCGACTTATAATTTTCTTTCATATTCTACCGAATTATAATTTTCCTTTAGTACCATTACTAGTTTTATAAATTTATATAGGAGAGAGTAAATGACCTGACTATTTCTGCTAGATATGGCAAGTCAGCGGTTTTATTTCTGCAACTCTCCAACAACTTCTTGTGACCTTCCTAATTTCTCAATGAAGCTAATACTTAATTTCCATTCTTCACGATTATAGACGAGTGTACATGCATCTCAATTTCACAAAAATGTGTCAAATTTTATAGACGAGTGTACATGCATCTCAATTTCACAAAAATGTGTCAAATTTAATTTAAAAGTATATTTTCACTTTGAATAATTTAATTTGATTGTGAGTTAAAAATTATCTAGGAATTTGATAAATTTAAATTGATTTTAAATTTAAAGAATATTTAGAAATTTGATTATAAATTAAAAAATATTTGAAATTGTGATAATTTAAATCTATTTGTAGGGTAAATTAAAAAAATCAGAATATTGAGTATTTGAATAGTTTTTTAAGGTAAAAATGGATTTAACATCATCAATAATCAACAATTCTTGCTAACACTTAAAACTTATTCTTGCTAACACTTAAAACTTTGCAATTTGATAACTGTAATTCAGATTTTCAAAAATTTCTGCCTAATTTCATATTACAAAAATTTCTGCCTAATTTCATTCTAAAGTTACCTAAATTTTAATTATTTTCAGAAAACTCTTTAGACTAATATTTTAAATTCAATTTACATTTGATTAACTGACTTTCAAATTTTCAAAATATTCTTAAATTATTAGGTCTGTCCGTGCATTTCAGTATGTCGTATTTTATAAACAAGCTGTTCGTTGTTTGTTTTTTCGATGAAGCTGTTTATCAGCCCAACCTTGAAACCCCACTGTTGGCTACTATCAAGCCATTCCAGAGCAGTCGAACATCTTGATGCCGGACGGCAGAAAACCCCGTGCACTCACGACCGTAGAAATCTCTGAAATTGTCGATCAGTTTCGCAGAGCGGCCAGAAACGCAAGGTCCGCGGGTTTTGATGGCGTGGAAATACACGGAGCCCACGGTTACCTGATCCACCAATTTCTCAACGACGGTGTCAACGCAAGATCCGACGAATACGGCGGAAGCATGTAGAACCGCTGACGATTGTGGAGACTGTGGCGACAGAGAGTAAGTGACTTGACTATTCGCTAATTACGCCATCAATTTTCAAAATGTAACCGATTATTAATAATCATATACAGACAAGGATGCGCAGACTTTGGAAAACCAAACATATAAATTATATTATTTTATTTTGATATTTTAATGTATTTTAAAATTTTCTACATATTAATCAATTTTGTACGCCAGCAATTTTCAATATGTAACGGATTATTAATAGTCATATACAGACAAAGATGCGCAGATTTTGGAAAACCAAAAATATAAATTATATATATATATATATATATATATATATATATATATATTAATGTATGATAAAATTTTGTACATATTAATCAATTTTGTACGCCATCGATTTTGAAAATGTAACAGATTATTAATAATCATATACAGACAAAGATGCAGATTTTGGAAAACCAAACATATAAATTATATTATTTTGATATACTAATGTATTATAAAATTTTGTACATATTAATCACATTAAAATATTATTATATTAGTAAATTTAGTTCCGAGAGTTTGTTTTGGTTAAAAAATAAAAAATAATTAAATTATATATATATATATAGATAGATATTGCTTGAAAGTTCCACTGCCATTTATATTATGAATTTATTACAATTTGGATCTCTTTGAACTAGTGGCCAGTCTTGAGATTACACATCATTTTCTTGACATTTTTTTCTTGCTTGGCTTGGCAATCGAAAGCCTTGAATCCTTGAAAAATAAAGAGACAAAGAACCACCATGAGGCAGGGCGACTGTTGTAGAAGTTGTGTTCGTTCGGTGTCGCGGGGGAGTGTACCCATTCGTTTCCTCTTGATACCTGCAACAATTAGGACTTTGACAGAGCTTGAGAGGTGGCTCAACAAAAGGAAAGCTTTCCATTGTTCAACAAACCCAATGTTGGTACCGTGAATTTCCTCATATATGTTGACTTGCGTTGCCCACCAACAAGAATTTAGAGAGCATAGGGACTTATGCCAAATCATGAGACGAGCCATAAGTCTAAGTCGCCAATGGTATGCTTCGAACCAACAAAGGACCACGAATTCTCCTCGTAGTTATAAATTGAATCCAATACCTCCATATTCATGCATAAAGAAGACTCAATTACCCACTAGAGTTGTTTTATCCCCTGACATGGTATGTACTTCGCCACTCAAAGATGTTAAGATTCCCTTCCTTATAATCATATTGCATAAGGTGGAGGGTGGGTTGGCTGAAACCAACTCGCATCCTCATGGGTTGCTTAGTGTTCGGTTGCATGATCACCCGACATTGGAGTGAGATCTAGAGAATCCAACGTCGCAAATACATCTCGAAGCTAATCAGGGATAGATTGAGACCAAGGAAGTTCGAATGCAGGGCCATTGGAATCCAGCACATAAATGGCTAGATGGCATGCGAGTGAAATGCACATGAAAGAGCATCCAAGATCGAATCCAATGAAGAAGGGAATAACTTTAATTATGTGCGATTCGACTCTCCAAATTTTTAAAAATTTGGGCGTCACAGTAACATTTTGGATTTTATTTAGAAGTATTTTGGATTTTATTTAGAAGTGATATAATTAATAAAGGCATGCGAGTGAAATGCACATGAAAGAGCATCCAAGATCGAATCCAATGAAGAAGGGAAAAACTTTAATTATGTGCGATTCGACTTTCCAAATTTTTAAAAATTTGGGCGTGAGAGTAACATTTTGGATTTTATTTAGAAGTGATATAATTAATAAAGAGTCACTTTTCATCAAAAGTTGATCCCAGTGTTGATTAGGTGTTCAAAATTATGCTAAAAAATTAAAGTTGTTGGAACGATGTGAACTCTCAACAACTGTGTAGATCTTGTTATTCTAAATCTAGCACAACTCGTTTTGTAGCAAACCAACACTGTATGCTCTTAGACATGTGTTATGTTCCTTTTCGAAAGAGGGAAATGTTTAAAAAAATGATAGTTGTCTGTGTATTTTGGGCTAGTAGAAGGCTCCCACGTGGCCTCTCCTGATTGGCTGAAAAATTCAATTTTTTTTTGGGCCTACAATTGCTTGACAAGTGGTAGGCTCTGATTGCACTGTTGTGGTGGATTTTGATTTGTTGGGTTGATGGCCAACCACATGCTGCCATGTGACCCAACCGAAGGGTGCCACGTGGCAGCACAAGGTCACCAAAATTATCTTTAAGTCTGAACTGCACCTCCATAGATTTGAAATCAAGAGCAAATGCCAAACAACACACTGCCTAATCACATGGGTTACATTATTCGTTGTTAATTCATACCATCGAAAACCTATTTAAACTATATTATGGCCGAGTTCGAGGTTAATGGGTTTACCCACGACCAACCCGCCAATATGATATTGGTTATGACCCACACCAGAGACGAAGGTCGCGACCTTGTAATCCGATTTTTTTAATTAAAAGAAAATTTTAATTGACCGTCGAATATGGTTAATAGTTCAGATTTTAGGCAATATTGGGCAAATTAACGATCTAAAAATTTCGCACAAAATTCAAAAAATTTGTTGCTCGGTTAGCCAAAATAAGAGCGAAATTGTAGGACGGTTCCAGATTTTGGGGAATCTATGCTGTGGTTAGTAGAAAAACTGGGAAGACTCATAATTTCTTCATTTTTTGACCAATTTCAGAGCAAAAAGAGGCTAGATAAGCATTTTTGGGTGTTCTAAAGATGATGGAATAGGTTTTGAAGCTATTTGAGCACTATAAATATATGTAATCACCATTTTAAGAATAATGAAAGAGGGTCAAGCCATTGGAAGCTAGACCAAGGAGACGTAGCCGAGGAAGGGTGAACTCCTTCATCATTTTTTGTGTTGTGGTTATTTTTATGGTGTATTTGTCTGATGTTTCTACTATTTTAGAGATTATTTTCATGCTTTATGTGTTTATAAATTAACATAAAGTGCCACAAAAAAATTGTTTTTAACACTTGCAATTTACAAACCCTGAAGCACATTTTCCTTAAGATATCATACAAATCAAGCTTCGTATCAAAGCTTTGGTTTTCCTTGCTACTGTGAGGATTTAATTTTTTGCAAGTGTATGTGATGCTTACAAGGTTGAAGCTCAAGAGAGGAGAAGGAAAGCTTGTGGTTGCAAGTCCTCAAATTAAGTCAAGGATAAGGAGATCATGTTTGCCACAATAGCCACCACAAATTTTTCCTCAAATTTTATTTGAAGCTTAAGCAAGTATGTCACATGAAGAAGAGCTTGACAATACGTTAGAGGACGAAAAAGCCTTCAGGAAAGCATTATTTGATATGACAAGAATGGTGAAAGTTATCTATGAGGAGAGAAGCACAAGGATGCAAGGTGAGAGCTCCAATATTCCAAAGGGAGATAAGTCTTCGAAACGAGGAGAAGGATATGGAGAAAAGCCTCCAAAAGGTAATGGGAATGGTGACAAACCACCTTAGACACCACCATTCTCTTCACCATCATCTTCTTCCAGAACAAACCTTCACAACCACCTCCACATTCTCCATAAGGTCATGGTAAAACTCCTTTTTTGAAGCTTGACATTAAGTTTGATTTTCCTATGTATGATGGAGAGGTAGATGTTGAAATATTATAAATTAGGGTACGTCAGCTTGAAGTGTATAGCAGGATACAAAGAATTAAGGATGATGACGCCAATATTCAACTTGCTTCACTAAGCTTGGAATATGCAGCTCTTATTTGGTGGGAAGAAAAATAATTAAGAGGACATGAAGAAACATGGTAAGGTCTTACATCTTGGAATGATTTTGTTGCTACCTTAAGGAGAAAACTTTATCCATTAGCATACATGCAGAAGGCTATAATAGACTAGAAAAACTTTAGGCAAGGTAAAGGACAAAGTATGCAAAGCTATGCTCAAGAGTTTAGGAGAAGAGCACTAATTTTGGGTGTAGATTTGACATCTCAAGAAACTTTGTTAAAGTAAATTGGAGGTTTTCATAGTTACCTAAGACATACTATTCTCATGTTAAATCCTTCAAATTTAGATGAAGTATGTGTACAAACCACACATCTAGAGGCAAGAGGAACACATGTTTCAGAGGAGACAAGTCAGGATACCTTTGAAGCTGAAGATAAAGGAAAGGGTAAGTTTAAGGGTAAAGGTAATAAGAATGCTTCCATTAATATGGAGAAAGAAAAACTCACATGAAAAACTCTTCCAAATATGGACATAATGAAGATCATTGGTGGAAAATTTATCCAGAGATGAGACCCAACAAGCTTAAAAACAAGGAGAAGGAGAAGACAACTGCAACAATAACACATGATTTAGGTTCTGATTTTGGAGATGAAACAAAGATCACTGCAATGGGTTTGAAAGGTAAGGACATTGAAAGTATTTGTTATTCAAGTTTTCAAGATAGTTCTAAAGACGATGAAACAAGAATTGAAATTTTCCATGTAAGATTTATATCAAAGCATACCAATATTGACACCCTATTCGATAGTGGTTCACAAGAAAACCTTATTTCAGAAGACTTAGTTAATAAGTTGAATTTAGAGACCATTCATCATCCAAGACCTTATACTTTAGGTTGGATATGTAAGAATTCAAATTTGAAGGTGACGAGGAAGTGCATACTTAGATTTGCAATCACTGCAAAATTTCTTGATGAAGTTGAACTTGATGTTGTTCCGCTTGATATTTATGGTATTGTTTTGGCTAGCCCATATCTTTACGATAGGAAAGAAATTTTTCATCGCCATGAGAATAAGTATCACTTGTTCAAGAATGGGATTGAGTACATTTTTAGACCGTGTAGGAAGAAGATGATTTTGTCTCTTATGAATGTTGTATAAATGAAGAGAATTATGAATTCTAGTAAAAAAAATTCTTTGTTAAAGTTCAAACATGAAGATGCTGTGAATGAGGCCCTTCAAAGAGATGCATCGAATGAAAATTTTGATTTCATTGTGGTTTTTAATAGTTTTGATAATATTCTTCATGAGTCTAACATGTTGCCTTTTAAAATAGGTCAACAAGATGTGGTAAAATTGCAGAAGCATGCATCTTTGTTGAGCAGTGATGTGAACAAGATGTCGGTGCAAGAGAGTGCAAAGATCAAAGAGCAAGCACCAAAGAAATTTTACAAAGAGGGAATTGTGTTCAAAGTTTCTTATTGTGTGTTTCACAAAGTGTTGTATTTGAAATGGGATGCCCCATGGTGATGGCAATCACATTTGGTCAAGATTCAAGCCAAGAAAAAGGCAAGATAAGATAAACATTGTCATGTCAACAGTGTTCAAGTTGAGAACTAATTGAAGTTGTTTAAGTTTCCTTTGATTGATGACCAAGGAGGGAATGTGTTTGTTCCTCAAATAAAAGTTCTTGTTCTGCAAATTCTGGAAAATTGCAACAAGATGGTATGTATGACAACAAGACAGGGCCTCTAGAATAAAGGAAAAAGATTTGTTTTCATGAAAAGCTTAAATTATTGAATTTAGGAAAATTCCAGTGTATTGAGACTGGAAGGGTGAGGGGGTTGTACTCTCATTCAAATTTTCAGTAATAAAAGAGAGTTTGGGGTCGAAAAGCGTCTAGTGGAGAGGTGTGATCAGGGGCTCAAAATTATGCTAAAAAATGAAAGTTGTCGGAATGTTGTGGAACCTGAACAACCACATATATCTCTTCATTATAAATCTAGCACAACTTGTTTCGAGAGAAACCAACACCGTATGCTGCTGGAAATGCGTTTTGTTCATTTCCCCAAACAAGCAAATTTTTCAAAAAAAAATGATAGTTGACTCTTTACAACTAATATAATTAACAAAGAGTCACCTTCGATCAAAAATAGATGCCAATATGATTTCAAGGCTACTCTTAAACCATGTTCAAGGTTCCATAATCCAACCTCATTATCTGTAGTGATGCCTATGTTACTTGCGAAGATGAGAAAAAAGAAACTTGAGCTATTCCGTAAGACTCCTCCATAACTAGCTGATCCCAGATTCCCGCGAGAAGCCCAATCAAAGTTAAGTTTGATGAACACCATAGGGGGATGGGCCCATGCAGAAAATTTGTTGACAAAATGGGATTCCATGGAGCTTCAGAAATCCAAGAGACAGGGCTGAGACCTAGAGATAAAATAATATATATATATATATATATATATATATTTTCCGCCGAAGGACAATCCGAGTCCAAAGAACTTCAATGAGAGGAAGTTATAATTTCTTGTAGGTGCATTATAATTATAGACCAAATAAACTCCAGGCACGAGGAGTAGTCTTTGTAAATTTCATCCAAGTGGATATTGGTGGCCACCCACCTATTCCACTTGGGGCTTCACCATTGTCTCTTTCATTTTTTTTCACAACTTACTATTTTTAGCAGTTTTTCGGGTCCTGAACTTTTGGAGCCATTTTGAAGCCCCAAACGGAGAGAGTATGCTGAAGTTATGTCCCTGGGAAGTTGAAACACCAAGTTACCCAAACGGGGCCCATAGTTTTGGCGCTTCATCTCCTAGGGTTAGGTTTTTGGATGTTTAGAATTCTCCATTGTTTCTCCATAATAAATAGGCCCTCGAGCCTCATTGTAATACATTCAAACGTCTGTAGTCACCACATCTCTTCTGAGAGATTCGCTACCAGAACCCTAGCTTTTTTATTTCCATCATGTTTGTAAGCATATTTTTGTGATTTGATATTAATGCAATGAAGCCTTATTTCTGCTATATTTCTATGTTTATGGTTATTTTTGTATTCTGTTGCATTCCTCCATAAGTCTGGATCAGTGGTATCAGAGCGGTCTGATTTTTCTCGGTCCTTCTTTGCATGTCCCCAATGAGGTCGGGGTATAAGGAGTTAGGGCTCGATCTAGTGGAACCTTTGCAAGATCAGCCTCGCAAACCCCGACGGACGCCCATGGGGGACGAAAAGAAAGATGAGAGAGCAGGAGAAACTATCAAAATATTTCTCGAGGAGGCCCTCGAAAAAGAAAGGAACGCGGTGATGGATAAATTTTCGCAGATCCTTCAACGACTGCCCACCGGCGGTGCATCTGCATCCAACAGCCACTCTGGAGGTGCGACTCCCTTTAAGGTACAAGTAATCTTTGACATTCCCATATTTGAGAGTCAAATAGATGCAGATTTCGTAGATAGATGTTTGAATCTATTAGAAGGATATTTCTCGGTTCATGATTTTTCCGACTGGGAGAATATTATTTTTGCACACCTCAAAGCTACCTCCCATGTCAAGGACTGGTGGGAAACCTACTGTGAGAAAATGGACGAGACAATACCCTCTCTGCTCTCAACCATACCCACTTAGAATTCTTTCCAAGATGCCATCAAGGAACAATAATATCCCATGGGGAGATATGAGGACAAGTACATACAATGGACCACGCTGCGAAAACAACGAGATCAAGATGTGCATGAGCTAACGAATCTGTTCCATACCCTACGCACAAATTTGGCTATCAAAGATTCAGAGAAACATTTGGTGCTAAAGTATCACAGTTGTTTGCACAGATACATTCAAGAGGAAATGGAGTTCCTCAAAATCTCCTTGCTTGGTACGGCATACCGGTATGCCACCAAGATTGAGCATAAATTCAAATAGAAGAAGCAAGACTTTGGATCTGCGAATCAAAAGTAAGGGAAAGATGTCCCCAAACCGCAGAACAAAGGACAAAGCCAAGGCATGGCAGCCCAAGACAACTTGCCAAAGGCACAAGCAAAGAACAACACTGCGAAGCCAAAGAAGGACATGGGAAAGTGGTGTGAGTTCCATAAGAGCTCCACTCACAACACAAGCAAGTGTCAAGCCAAGCAGTTGCTGGTGGCCAAGATGAGGGCTTCTGAATTAGATGTAGGATCTGACTCTGAATCAAAACCTCACAAGGCGAATGACAAAGGGAAGAATATTATTGATGCAGATCCCAACGCCACTGTTGCCACTACGAAGATCCAGAAGGAGGAACCAGAAGATCCAGAGGAGGCAGAGTGTCTCTTCCACTCCCAGATGTGGGTAAAGGGTTCCCCGCTACGGTTCATTATCGACAGTGGGAGCCAAAATAACCTCATTTCAACAGATTTCATGAAGCGGTTGGGCTTGTCGACCACAATGCACCCACAATCATACACCATTGGGTGGCTTCACCAAGGACGGGATCTCCGCGTCAGCCAGCAGTGCCACCTTCCCTATAGCATCAAGCCCTTCACAGATGAGGTATTGTGTGAAATTTCTCATATTGATGTTTCTGATGTATTATTAGGCCAGCAATACTTGTGGAAGCGACGTGCTATGTATGAGTCCTGGCCTTGCACTATTATTGTTACTTTGGGAAATAAATTGTACAGGATACTAGAGGTACCACTGCCTCCCACTATCTCTTTGGTTACTGCAAAACAATGCAGTAAGCTCATTTCCCAAACCAGGAAATTTGTTTTCTTGATGATCTGCCCCCAGGGCAAGAAGAAGACTATGGCCACGACCTCCAAACATGGCTCCTCTGCACAACAACAACAAATGGACAAGGTTGTGGAGGAGGACGGGGACATCTTCACCTCATCCATAGGGGTGCCTCTACACTATGAGGTCAAGCACCCGATTGACCTGACCCCAGGTGCATCGCTACCCAATGGACCAATCTATAGGCTCTTTGTTCTGGAGAATGATGAAATCAAGAAGCAGATTCAGGAGGTGCTGCAGAAAGGTCACATCCAGCCAAGTTCACCGCCCTATGGGAGACCGATCGTGTTGGTACAGAAGAAGGACGGGACTTGGAGACTCTGTATTAATTATCGGGCACTGAACAAGATCACTGTCTGGAATAAGTACCCAATCCCACGGATTGATGACCTTCTAGACCAACTAAAAGGGGAAAAATATTTCAGCTAGATCGACTTGAAGTCTAGGTATCACCAGGTACCAATCAAACCCTCTGATGTGTGGAAGACTGCCTTCAAAGCCAAGGAGGGCCTTTTTGAATGGCTCGTCATGCATTTCAGATTGACAAATTCTCTCACAACCTTCATGAGGTTGATGGACGACATCTTGTGCCCATTCACTAACTCATTTTTAGTGGTATACTTGGATGACATTCTTATCTTCAGCCAGACTTGGGAAGAGAACCTCCACCACATCCGAGAAATCCTCCAAACACTGCGGCAACACAAGTTGTGTGCCAATTTGGAGAAGTGCACTTTTGGCATGACCCAGGTTCAATATCTAGGATACATTATTGATGAAAGGGGGGTTCATGTGGATCCAGCCAAGATCCAAGTCATTCAGGATTGGCCAGCCCCAACCACCCTAACAAAGCTTTATAGCTTTCTGGGTCTTGCTAATTTCTACCGTAGGTTCGTGTTAGGATTATTTCATACCACTTGGCCCTTGAGTCAAGTCACCATGGGAGGAGCAAAAGAAAAATTCTGTTGGTGGGAATCTCAATAGAAGGCATTTGTAGAATTGAAACATCGCCTCTGTTCTGCCCCAGTGCTCACATTACCAGACTTGCAACAACCATTTGAGATCGAGACAGCTGCCTCTGACTATGCTATTGGGGCAGTTCTTACTCAACAGGGGCATCCAGTGGCATATCACAGTGAGACATTGTCCAACACAGTTTGAAAGTATCCCACTTATGACAAAGAAATGTATTCCATTGTGCAGACTTGTCGACAATGGAAGCATTACATTTTGGGGAAGGAGACAATCAGCCACACAGACCACTGACCCCTGCAGTTCATACAGACATAAGGGAAGTTGCAGAACGATCGCCATCAGAAGTGGTCCACATATCTGCAACAATTTCATTTGAACATCAAGTACAAGAAGGGTAGCACCAATAATGTTGTAGATTTCCTCAGCTGACCACCAATCGTGGACATAACCACCGTTCTCAACTCTTGTGGGCATGAGACTTCTAATTGGCCACTTCTCTACAAGAGCGATCCAGAATTCAGCTACACATACAAGGCACTCTTGGGGGGTATGCAAGTTCCAAATTTTCACCTCCAAGATGCACTATTATGTCTCCTGGGACACCTTTGTGTTCCTTCAAGTGAGCGCGCCAAGATGATATGGGAAGCACACTACAATCGAGTCGTTGGGCATTTTGGGGTCGAGAAAACAGTGGCAATACTGCAGAAGTATTTCTATTGGCCGAACCTTCGACAGGATGTCAGGAAGTGCATTAGATCCTGCACTGCTTGCGCCATTGCCAAACCAACCATCATGAAGCAAGGGCTCTATACTCTGCTACCTACCCCTAGTCGACCTTGGGAATCCGTCTCCATGGATTACATGTCAGGCCTTCCTTCTACTAAGCATGGAAATGACTATGTTTTCGTGGTCATCGACAGATTCTCAAAGATGGCCATTATGGAGGCCTGCAAGAAGAATATCACAGCAGAAGCCACTGCTAAATTCTTCTTTGAACGAGTGTGGGTGCACTTTGGGATCTCACAGTCTTTCATATCAGATCGTGATAGCAAGTTCCTCAACACATTTTGGTCCAGCCTCTGGTCAATGTTGGACACCAAGCTCATCAAGTCCACAGCTTTCCATCCCCAAATTGATGGCCAGACAAAGGTCGTCAACAGGATGATTGTACACATTCTACGCATGTACAATTCAAAGCATCCACGCACATGGGATGAGAGCCTTCTCTATGTACAACACAGTTATAGTTGGGCTCTTCACAGCTCAACGGCCACAGCCCCTTTTAGGTGGGCTTCAGATTCCAGCCACTATGTCCCATTAACGTAGTTATGCCATTTGCAGCTACTCAGGCCAATTTGGCTCATGTCCAGTTTGAAGCTGACAGATAAAATAACTTCATCGAGCGCATTCAACACATCCGCCAATAGGTTCATGACATATTGGACAGAGCCGATGCTAAGTACAAGCAACGACATGATCAACATCGAGTGCCATACAACTTCAAGGTGGGAAAAAAGTGTGGCTACATTTGCAAAAGGAGTGCCTCACTGGACCCCACCGCAAGATTCACCTGCTCTGATATGGGTTGTACACCATCACCAAGGTTGTAAGGAACAATGCCTTCGAGCTCAGTATTCCACCATTCCTTGGTCTGCACCGAGTATTCAATGTAGACCGCCTTCGTCCCTACTTCCCACCTCTATTAGACATCTCTGACATTGCAGAAGAACTCACACCAAAAGAGTTAAACCCATATTGCATGGAACAGGGCACCACAAATTGTATCATGGACATGCAAATCAAGAAGATCCAACTATATCGGGTTGTCAAAGCTGGCCAACTCCTGCACCAAGGCAAGTGGTTCACCAGGGACCAAGTACAATAGAAGTTTTCTCATCTCATGGAGGAACTCAACGCAATGGGGACCATTGCTTCCTAAGGGGGGAGGAATGATCTAGGTGGATATTGGTGGCCACCCGCCTATTCCACTCGGGGCCCCACCATTGTCTCTTTCAGTTTTTTTCACAACTTACTATTTTTAGCAGTTTTTCGGGTCCTGAACTTTCGGAGCCATTTTGAAGCCCCAAACAGAGATAGTATGCCGAAGTTACGTCCCTGGGAAGTTGAAACACCAATTTACCCAAACAGGGCCCATAGTTTTGGCACTTCATCTCCTAGGGTTAGGTTTTTGGAAGTTTAGAATTCTCCATTGTTTCTCCATAATAAATAGGCCCTCGAGCCTCATTGTAATACAATTCAGAGGTCTGTAGTCACCACATCTCTTCTCAGATATTCGCTACCAGCACCCTAGATATTTTATTTCCATCGTGTTTGTAAGCATATTTCTGTGATTTGATATTAATGAAATGAAGCCTTATTTCCATTGTATTTCTATGTTTATGGTTATTTCTGTATTCTGTTGCGTTCATGCATAAATCCGGATCAAAATTATTTCATTCCTTTCTTTCCATAGGTTCCATGTTAGAAATCCTGGAATTAGCTGCGAGGCTCTATTTAAAACAGGGTTGTTAAAAGGAAAATCCATCCATTGCTCAAGATAATTCTAGATTGAGGGAGGCTTTATATTGGAATGCTTGAAAGTAGTAGCCATTTGATCGTAGATTTATAAGGAGATAACATGACCAACAAAAAGATGATCCATGTCCACTTCCTTAGTACTAAATAGGAAACAAATAAATGGGCTTGTGAAGCCACAATTGAGGAGTTTGTGTGAGTTCAGTGTTGTTCCTTTTAGGAGAATCCATAGAAAAAAGGATATTTTTTACCAATGTTTTAGTTTCCAAAGGTTCTTCCATAACATATTGGGACCTTCTTACTGAACGAGGGTCAAGATTGTACAAGCCTCTTAAAGATTGAAAACCCCGGAGTTTCTATAACCCCATCTTAACACATCTGAATCTATTTGTATTGCTATATTTTTTGGATGCCAAGGCATGCTGAAGAAGTTTTATTGGCTCATCATAGTTTTTGACATAGCTTTGAATTTGAGTAGTTCAAGATCTCCAATAAGTGGACTCTAACGTTGGATCCCACTAGCGGTGGATTGTGGTTAAGCCCCATTGTTGAAGAAAGTTTCTGAAAGGGAGGGACTTTGAAAGGATGGCCAGTTTAGGCCACTTGTCCAACAAGTCCTCTTAGAAGAGTGTGATTTGGCCATTGTGAACATCCCAAAAGCAGTTAACTTATATAATACATTTTCCATTCGAGGTTGCATTCCAAATATGGGAGCCCTTAGGGCCATTAGATATGTGAATAATTTGTGAGGGAGAGATCCAAGCATGTATTTGTTAGTCCACATTTTGTTGTAGAGTGTTTTGGGGAGTGTTTTGGGGATTTTTAGCCAACACTATGAGGCTTTGGCACTTAGATATTTACTCAAAGTATTCATAACCCTAATACCAAAGCACCCCATTTCTTTAGAGTGAAAAAGCTTAACCCAAGCTATTAAGGCCAACTTTTTCCTCAATGAGGCACCTCCCCATAATAATTGCACTGGAGATTGCCCAACTTGGAGAGAATGGTTTCAGGAGAAACTAAGGTTGACAATAGATAAGTAGGTAAAAATTGCTAGACATATTTCATATGGGTGAAACAAACAACAAAATTCAAGACAGTGAAGGTCTAGCTTAACAATTTCGCTTTAAATTTGAGTAGGATATCTTTGCAAATTTATGATCTATGTGAATTAAGCATGAGGGGGGAACCTAGGTATTTGGACGAAAGGGAGGTTTTCTTAAAGCCAAGGATGCAAGAGATATGGAGCAGAACAACTTGAAGTGTGTTAAAAATGAATATGAGGGATTTTTTTCTTATTAATTTCAATTTGTTAGGCCTTACTGAAGATATAAAAAATATCTTTAAATGCACATACTTCTTGGGAAGTAGGCCAACCCATCTACAAAATGTTATTTTGTTCCTTCTTAAATTGCATTGAAATTAAAGTTTTTTTAATAATATATATAATTAATTAATTTAAATTTAGTAGTGAAATCTTTTATCTATGATGAGCATTTTATATATATATATACAATTTTTATTAAAATATATTAATTAATCTGAATATTCAAATATTTTAATTTGTTATTAAAGATTATTCTTAAAATATTTAAAAAAAATAAATGAATTCCTAATAGTAGAAAGTGACTATATATATATATATATATATATATATATATATATATATATATGACTAAAAATTATATATAACTTTATATTTACTCAGAAAAAAATAACATATATCTTTCATATTAAATTATAATATTAATTATTAAAATTATTAAATATGTATATTTATTTAATAATATTTTATATTTATTTCAAAAAAAAATACATTTCAACATTATATTCAGCGTTACACATCTCTTAATTGGAAAAACAATCATAAAATTTTATAAAAAAAATTTAACTGTCAAATAAGTGTAAAATGTCCCATGGACAGCAACCACAACAGCATTACACATCTCCCAAAATATCAATATTGAATTACATAAAAACACTGGAATAATGGAAGTAATCAACATCTAAAAACCATTCCGAGATATCTTTCATATTGTTACCACAACGTACATTACAAACCACAACACTGCACTTCTCCCTAACATAGATTAGGAGCCACGACATTTCATTAGCATAGGGGGAAAGAAAACCAAGAAAAACACGTAAGGGGAGCCATCAAACGCTTCCACTCCTTAACGATGGAAAAGCAGAGAGTGGAACAAGTCTTGACAGCGACTCTCCAGCCACTTCTCTCATATCCATCTCCGGTGGTTCACCTTCCACCTTCCAGTCAAAGAAATGTAGCAGCTGAGCCAATGCAAGTTCCACAAGTGGTAATAGCCGTGCCAGCCCCCGGGCATCCTCTCCTTCCTGCCCCAAATGGAAGCATCCTGAAATCTGATTGACCCGACACTAAATCCATAATGTTAGCATGCCCGCCCAATTCATGCATAAATCTCTCCGGCTTGAAATCCAAAGCATCCGCCCCCCACACATTGGGGTCCATTCCTATAGCCCACGCATTCACCATTACCGTTGTTTGTTTAGGTATATAGTATCCCGCTACCGTTGCATGCCTCAAAGATTCATGTGGGAGCCCTAACGGCACCGGTGGGTGTAATCGCAGCGTCTCCTTCATCACACATTGCAGGTACTTCATCCTTCTCACATCCGACGTGTTTACTTTGCCTTCTTTTCCTACAGTGGATTCTATTTCTTCCTGCAATCTGCTCATGACATGGGGATGTCTGAGCAACTCACTCATCGCCCATTCTAACGTCGTCGCCGTCTTTTCGATTCCTGCTATGAACATGTCCTGGACAGACCATTATGAAAATTAATCTAATAATGAATTGCAACTTTCAAAATAAAATAGCCGAGGCAACGATCTACAAGTAGTCCGAGTTTTTTTTTTTTTTAATTCAAAGAAATAGGTTAAGAGTTTTTTTTTTTTTTTTTGCAAATTTGCTTTGAAAATTATAAAATTTTTGGCAATATTCCCATAAAATTTTGCAGGAATTGTTAAACTTCAAGATTTTGGCTGGTGCCTTAAAAAATTTTGATGGTGCTTAATCCATTTCCACCATGAAAAACATGACTCAAACAATGCTACTGTTATATTTTTTTAATTTTTATCACTTACTTAGGCTACCTTTGACCTTCTAACAATTCCTAAGACTAAATCCTTTGTAAAGAAACAAGTTAATAGTACAAGATTATGAGACATTTACCAAACCTTAAAACCTACCTCTTACCCATTACTAGCTAGAAATTAGAAATAACATAATTTTCATTAAATAACATTAATAATTCAATGAATTAATATGTAATAACTGATTGAGGTGAGAAGCTCATTCTACATCTCATTATGGTATGTAAAAATGTCAGTCCTTCATCAAAATTGAAAATTTGCTTCATATAAGCCAAAATAAAAATTTCAAAATTAAAAATAAATAAATAAATATACAAAACATTTAAATAATATCTAACAATAAAAACATTTGCAAATGAAAAATTGGATCGCTCAGATGTTGTTAGATCAGGATTTTAAGATAAATTTATGATATATTTTTAAACTATATAAAAAACGATTAAAAATAATAATAACAAAAGCCCTAGTAACATACAAACACCATCGCCTTAATTGTTTCCTGTGACACTTTGGTGTCTCGATTGATATGATCGTCCTCAGTTGTCAGCTGGAGCAGCACATCCACAAAGTCTTTTACCTGCTCTACGGATTCCTCACCGTGGCCATGTTCGAGGACTTGGCGGCCATCCGATGTTGAAGATGGACATCTATTATTTTCTCGGCGGAGTGTATCATATGTTTTGTTCAACTTCCTCGTACGCCGCTTGATGCCTTACAAGTCCAGCCAATCCAAATAAGGAATGAGGTCTCCAATGTTGAGCTCTCCCACAGTAGCTGACATCTCCCAAATCCTTTGCCATCAGCTTCTAAGTCATCGTCAGCAAATTTTGTCCTGGCCAGAATTCGCCAAATTACCTTGGATGAAAGTGTCAAAATGACCTCGGTTAAATTCACGGCTATTGTGCTCTTCTGACTCTTCTCCCAGATGGACCTAATCATCACATATACCTCTTCCTCTACCACATGTTTGAAGGACTCGATTCTCTTGGCGGTACACAATTCCAGCACACACAGCTTCCTCATTTGCCTCCAATAATCTCCATACGGAGAGAATGCCATACCTTTGAAATTGTAAGATAAGTACCTCCCAGCCGCTGTTGCAAGGCGGCTAGCAAATACAGAATCATGACTTTACAGAAATTGTTTTTCCATCCCAGAAGATGAAACGACGACGGTGGGGACAGAGCCCAAGCGGAGAAACATAATGGCGCCATATTTGTGAGGAAAATCAGTCAGCGCATGATGAACAGGCTTTCTCAATTGATGGAGATTTCCGATGATTGGCCAAGGGGATGGTCCTGGAGGTAATCTTCCTTCCTCCTTTTGTCTCTTCTACAATATCCAGAACAGGAAGAATATTAGAATCCCAAATCCAGCAGCTACCATCCATATTACAGGCAGATGCAGAGGTAGTGGAAGAGTTTGAAGCAACTGCTGCAAACCCATAATATTGAACTTTCCCTGATTGGGTCTGCACGAAGAAAAGAAAGAAAGATGCATCTCCCATTTAAGCGATATCAGAATAAATCGATGCTAATTTCACATTCAAACTTTCCTTGTCCCAGAAGATTCACGTTAGATCCTCATCACAAACCATTTTTCACTGCTGCATTTCGGTAATATTCTGGAATCCAAGGGAATATTTCTGAATTCAATCAACAGTAGCCAAATCAACTGTTTGAGTTGAGATGATTGGTTCATTATTTTTAAATATTATCAGTAATATTCAATTAACAGGATGGTTATCCTATTACATGTAATTTGACCTGTGATGATTGGCTTATTATTTTCAGAATAAAATATAATATATTCAATAAACACAATAAAAATAATAATAGGCCAATATTTGTTGAAATATTAAAGTCACCTGCATATCTTGTGCAGGTAGAAACAAAGTATAACAGGCAACAACAGTGGAAGGTTGAGTGTACACTTTTGTGCATTCAAAAGGAATAGAGAAAACCGTAAGGATAGAATTTAATGTTTATGGGTAGCAGCCACCATTGCAGAGGAGAATCGATATTTGTATGGGCGTAGCCGTGTTTGCAGAAGAAATGAAGAATTTTGTGGTTCAAAACCACGCAACAACAGAGTTTTAATGAAAACAGTCACTTCGGGCTTTTAAGCCCTCAACAACCAAACATGAAGAAGTTTTTGTTCAAACGTGCAAAGACCTTTTAAGTTTTGAATGAGGAACGTCATAGTGGTTCCCACCACTTCATCGCTGATCGCAATCGCAAGTTTTTGAGTAAGTGTCTTGTTGATATGAAGTGTTCCGATGCGATGCGATTATCACAATCGCAAATCGCAAAGGAACGATGTATGTTCCGCCATCCGAAATGTTATCGCCGATTGAAAGTTTGCGATGCAATAGTCGCAATCGCAAATCGCAACATCACTTAACCATTCTGTCCTCCGCTTATGTTTTTCCGCCGATGTCGATGGTGCGATGCGATGTGGTCCCACCACAATCGCAATCGCACATCACAAATTTCATATCGCCATCCACCCAGATCGCAGGTCATTGTAATATTTTCGATGCGATTGTCGCAATCGCAGTCACAACTTCCAAAATATGTTTTCTGCTTATATGTTTCATTACGATGCAATGCGCCGACACGATGTGGTCCCACCAGAATCACTCATCGCTAATCGCAAATCGCAAATCGCAATCGCAACATCACAAGTTTGTTTGTTCAACCGTTCCGTCGATCGCCGATTGCGATGTGGGCTCCACTTGTATATCGCGCCAAAGAATTTTTAGGTTAAATTTTATGTTCCAACAGTGTATTTTTATTATTTCTTTATTTTATGTTTTTTACACCGTGCCATATAAAAAGTGAAAAAGCCCGTAGGCTTATTGCAATACAAGCATTGTATTGTAACTTTTGTGTTGTATTGTTGTGTAAGCGTGAAGGCAGAGAAAAACATAGTGAAGACCAGAGAGCACTGTTTTGTGCGTTTTTTTTAAGAGACAGAGAAGACTAGAGAGCACTGCGTCTGTAGCAGTATTAATCATATTTTGTGAATCCCTCCAGTGAGGAAGAAATCTATCATTTTGTAATAGTTTTAGTTATGTTAATGAAATAGAAAGCATTTTTATGCAATCTCTGTCTAGCAGTAAGAAAATTTAATTTTATTCTCTATGTTAGAAGGAGATTATTATTATCTCAGTTATTGCTATGGAATTATCAGAAATTCCAACATGGTATCGGAGCTTATCTAGGCTCTTTGAAGGTTTCAAAGAAGCTGAAGGAAGAAGAAGATTTTTTGCAGTAGTTCTCCAGCAGCGTGAAGGCTCAGCAGAAGATTAAAGTCCAAGTATTTATAAAGAAAAAACAGAGTTGTTGTTTTGTTTAAAAGAGCAGTCCTTAGAGACAGAGTTTGTTTTTTAAAGAAGGAAAGAAAGTTTGTTTGAAAAACACAGAGTTTAGTTCAGAGTTCAGTTAGTAAGCAATGGCTGGACCAAGCACTAGTATGAGTATTGGAAATACTCAGCTCCCACAATTTAATAGGAAGAACTATGATTATTGGGCCATTACCATGAAAGCCCTGTTTGTCTCACAAGACTTATGGGAATTTGTTGAAGATGGTTTTGATGAACCAGTTGATGAGCAGGCGTTTAATGCCTTAACTTAGGCAGATAAGGATTTATTGAAGAGCAATAGAAAGAAGGATTCTAAGGCACTCTTCTATTTGTATCAAGTAGTACATGAGAGTGTGTTTCCAAGGATAGCAGCAGCTAAAAGATCCAAGGATGCATGGGAAACTCTTAAGATATCCTGCCAAGGTATGGAGAAAGTGAAGACAACAAAACTACAATTGCTGAGCAGAGATCTTGAAACTCTCTGTATGAAAGAGTCTGATAACATAGACTCATTCTTCACACATGTGATTGGGATGGTCACACAGATAAGGTCCCATGGAGAAACACTTGAAGAAAGAAGGATTGTGGAGAAACTATTGAGGAGTCTACCCTCAAGATTTGATGTTATTGTTACTACCATAGAAGAGACTTAGGATATCTCAAAGTTCACAGTAGATGAACTTTATGCATCTCTGATGACTCATGAACATAGATTGGAATGATCAGTAAACCCATCTCTAGAACAAGCCTTCAAGACCCAAATGTCTTTTGGAAGAGGAAGAGGTCAAGGCAGAGGAAGAGGAAGAGGCAGAAGCCATAACAAAGTAGGAAGGAACAACCCTTCTCATTCACATGGAAGGAGCAACAATCAGAATCAAAGCCACGGCCAATGTAACAGCCAACAAGGTGGACACCAACATGCTCATGGACAAAGGTATGAAAAATCCAATGTCCAATGTCATTATTGCAAGAAATATGGGCACTATGTCAATGAATGTAGGAAAAAGAAAAATGACATGAATACTAGGCAGAATGCTAATGTAGAAAAAGAAGAAAAGAACCCAAAGAATGTGTTGTTAACATGTAGTGTAGCACAAGATAGACATGATGATGTATGGTTCTTAGATTCAGGCTGCAGTAATCACATGACTGGAAACATAGCAATGTTTTTCAATCTTGATGAAGAAGTTAAATCAGAAGTAACCACGGGAACTGATACTAAGATATATGTGCAAGAAATGGAGAGCAGAAATTTTTGCCAGATGTGTACTATGTTCCTGGCTTGAAGCGTAATCTTTTGAGCGTTGGGCAGCTCATAAACAAAGATTACAAAGTATCTTTTAAGAATGATGTGTGCACAATAACAGATATACCTCCAAGCAAGAAGATCATTGATGAAATACAAATCACCATCAATAGAATGTTTGCACTCAAGCTTAATACTGACTTGAAGGGAAAATGAAAGAATGTAGCAGCTGTAACTCAAGAGGTCTTTCAAAAGGAAGTGAAAGATGAGAACTGGTTATGGCACTTGAGATTTGGACATCTCAATTTCAGAGGATTAAATTTTTTGCATAGAAAAGGAATGGTAAGAGGACTACCATTGATTGAGAAACCAGGAAGCTTATGTGAAGGTTGCATCTTGGGAAAACAACACAAAGAAAACTTTCCATCAGGAAAGAGCATAAGGGTAAAAGCACCCTTAGAAATCATTCATTCAGATTTATGTGGGCCGATGCAAACAAAATCAGTTTCAGGCAACAATTACATGCTGACCTTCATTGATGACTTCACAAGGAAAGTGTGGGTTTATTTCTTGAAATATAAAAGTGAAGTCTTTGAGAATTTTTTTCATTTTAAAGCTCTTGTAGAGAAACAGAGTAGGCAGCATATCAAAGTTCTTAGAACTGACAGAGGAGGTGAGTAAATCTCAAAATAATTTCTGCGTTTTTGCAAAGAAAATGGCATACACAAACAATTTACTATAAGGTACACACCGTAGCAAAATGGAGTTGCTGAAAGGAAGAATCAAACCATAATGGAAATGGTGAGAAGTATGTTGAAGTCAAAACACATGCCAAATGAGTATTGGGCAGAAGCTGCAAATTGTGTAGCATACATCTTGAATAGATGCCCAACAAAAGATGTAATGAACAAAGTTCCAGAAGAAGCGTGGAGTGGCAGAAAACAGGGAGTCACCCACATGAGACTTTTTGGATGTGTGGCTTATGCACACATTCCAGATCAGTTGAGGAAGAAGTTGGATAGTAAGGGGGAGAATTGCATCTTCCTTGGATATTGCAAAGATTCCAAGGGATATAGATTGTATAACCCATCCACAAAGAAATTTTTGATCAACAGAGATGTGAAATTCATTGAAGAAGAAGCATGGGATGGAAGCATTGAGAAAACAATGAATGTCAAAAAATGTTTATCTCATGATGAAGATGAGGAAGATGTGGCTAAAAATAATACCTCATCGGTAGCACAACCTCCACCAACAGAAGGACAGTAAGGGACACCTCAAGTAGGAGTAAGAACACCCTTGAGAAGAAATGAGAGTGCTTCTCTAGGCACACCACATGGAGCAGATTTGAGTGCTTCTTCAAGCACAACTACACCAAATGAAGGAGGAACCAGATTCAGAAATTTAAATGAGATTTATGATCATGAAGCAACAAATGAAGGTATGAACTCCTTATTTGCTTTGTATTTTCATGTTGATGATCCTATTCATTTTTAAGATGCCATAAAAGATAGAAAATGGATAGAAGCTATGGATGATGAAATTAATGCCATAGAGAAAAATAAAACATGGGAGTTGGTAGATCTCCCAGAAGGTAAAGAAGTTATTGGAGTAAAATGGGTCTACAAGACCAAAAGCAATGCTAAAGGTAAGATATAAAGACACAAGGCCAGACTTGTTGTCAGGGGATATAAGCAGGAGCATGGAAGAGACTATGAGGAAAATTTTGCACCAGTTGTAAGAATGGAAACAGTGAGAGCAGTGTTGTCTATAGCAGCACAAAAAAAATGGAAGGTTTACCAAATGGATGTAAAATCAAAATTTTTAAATGGAGTTTTAATGGAAGAGGTTTATGTTGAACAAACTCTTGGCTATGAGAAAAAGGGCCAAGAACACAAAAAGTGCAGATTGAAGAAAACTATTTATGGGCTGAAGCAAGCACCAAGAGCATGGTACAGTAGGATAGATTCCTATCTACTGGGAAATGGGTTTGAAAAATGTGAAGAAGAACCCACATTATACATCAAAGAAAAATATGGTAAGATGCTCATTGTTGTGTTATATGTTGATGATGTGATATTCATGGCTAATGATGATTACCTCAGTGAAAATTTTAAAACAGTCATGAAAGATGAATTTGAAATGACTGACATGGGATTGTTGAGATACTTCTTAGGAATAGAACTAGAATAGAATGAAAATGGGATTTTTATCTCACAAGCAAAGTATGTTAATGAATTTTTGGAGAGATTTAATATGCAGGAGTGCAAGACAGCAATTACTCCTACAGTAATGGGATTGAAGTTGAGTAAATATGACAGCAGCAAGGATTTTGATCCAAGTTTTTACAAAAGAATAGTTGGTAGCCTTATGTATTTGACTACAAATAGGCCAGATATTATGCATGCTGTTAGTTTGATTTCCAGATTTATGGAAAGGCCAAAAGAAGCACATTGGCAAGCAGCAAAGAGAATTCTGAGGTATGTGAAAGGAACTAAAAGGTATGTGATTTTATATACTACTTCAGAAAATTTAGAGTTAATTGGTTTCACTGAAAGTGATTGGGCTGGAAGTGTAGATGATCAGAAAAGCACATCTGATTATATTTTTCATATGGGTTCAGGAGCCATTTCATGGGCTTCTAAGAAAAAACCTATTGTAGCATTATCTACAGCAGAGGCAGAGTATGTGGCAGCTACAGCAGCAGCGTGTCAAGCAGTTCAGATGAGAAGAATGTTGAGAAATTTGTGTCAAGAATAGGTAAAGGGCACAGTGATTTATTGTGACAATATCTCAGCTATTGCATCATCAAAGAATTTTGTGTTTCACAAGAGAATGAAGCACATAGATGCCAATTTTCACTACATCAAAGAATTGGTGAACAATGGAGAAATTGTTTTTGATTCGGATTTATACAGGAACGCAACAGAATAAACATATAAACATAAATACAGAGATGCAGCGGAAATAACACTTCATTTCATTAATATCAAATAACTGAAATTTGCTTACAGACAGAATGGAAATAAAACTAGCTAGGGCGCTGGTAGCTATCTATGAGAAGAGATGTGGCGGCTACAGGCCTCTGAACTGTGTTACAATGAGGCTCGAGGGCCTATTTATTGTTGAGAAACAATGTAGAATCTGAAACGTCCAAAAACCTAGCCGTAGGAGATGAGGCGCCAAAACTGTGGGCGCCCGTTTGGGTAAATTGGTGGTTCAACTTCCCGGGGGCATAACTTTGGCACCCGATCTCCATTTGACGCGTTCAATAGCTCGTTAGAAAGATCTATCCGAGGACTACAGCTGTCGGGACAAATATTATCAGAAAATTCGCTGGCGCTTTCATACCCAAAAAACGTCGTTTAGGGCCTCAAAACGGCTCCGGAAGTTCAGGACCCGAAAAACTGCTAAAAATAGTAAGTTATGCCGAAACTGAAAAACTGAAAGAGACAATGGTGGGGGGCCAAGTGGAATAGGTGGGTGGCCACCAATATCCACCTGGATAATTAAGCCCCCAAAACGGCTCCGAGAGTGGAGGACCCGAAAACCTGCTAAAAATAGTAAGTTGTGCTGAATGTGAAAATATGCAAGAATTGATGGTGCTGGTCCCAATGGAATAGGTGGGTGGCCACCGATATCCACCTGGATCATTCCTCCCTCCATAGGAAGCAATGGTCCCCATTGCGTTGAGATCCTCCATGAGATGAGGAAAATTCTATTGAACTGAGTATTAGATGTGTTGAAGATGTCATGGACCTGCGGGTGGACATGCGGGATGCGTTTAGTAAATTTGGTTTCTTTATCAGCCTCATACAGTACATGTTTGGATTCTGTATGTGTAGTTGCAGGATGTATGGAAACATCAGGTGGTGGTGCATTGGGAGTCAGATCAATGGAGTGCTTGTCCCGACAGTGTAGAGGAACCTCTATGAGTGAGGAGAAATTGTCATCGTATTCCTCCATGACTTTGTCCATCTGCTGCAGCCGTGAAAGGGAGCCCTGTTTCGAGGTTGTGGCCACAATATTCTTCTTTCCCTGTGAGTGAGTCGTAAGGAAAATGAATTTCCTGGTCTGGGAAACAATCTTACCGCGTTGTTTTGCAGTAGTCAAAGAGATGGCAGGAGGCGGTACTACCTCCGGTATCCTGTACAAGTTATTTCCCAAAGTAATAATAACAGCACGAGGCCTAGACTCATACACAGCATGTCGCATCCACAAGTATGGTTGGCCCAATAATACATCAGCTACATCAAGAGGAGCAACATCACACAATACCTCATCCGTGAATGGCTTGATACTGTATGGAAGTCGGCACTGCTGGCGGATGCGGAGATCTCTCCCCGGGTGGAGCCACCCAATGGTATACGGTTGCGGGTGTGCTATGGTTGGTAGGCCGAGCCGCTTCACGACGTCTGCTGAAATGAGGTTCTTTTGGCTTCCGCTATCGACGAGAAACTGCAACGGAGAACCCTTCACCCACATCTGCGACTGGAAGAGGCGCTCCCCCTCCTCTGGATCCTCTGGACCCTCCTTCTGGATCTTGGTGGTGGCAACAATGGCACTGGGATCCACATCAATGATCTGCTTCTCTTTGTCATTGCCTTTGTCTGGTTCTAACTCAGGATCATAAAATGCATCTGATTCGGGTGCCTTTAGTTCAGCCACCAAAGATTGTTTGGCCCGACACTCGTTTGTGTTGTGAGTGGGGCTGTTATGAAATTCACACCACTTCCCTGTGTCCTTCTTTGGATTTGTGGTGTTGTTCTGAGTTGCATTGCTTTGGCCTTGCCCCTTGTTCTTTGATTCGGGGGCACCTTTCGGATTCGCAGATCCAAAGTCTCGCTTCTTCTTCTTAAATTTATGCTCGATCTTGGCGGCATAGCGATATGCCGTGCCAAGCGATGTAATGTCGAGGAACTCCATTTCCTCCTAAATGTGTTTGTGTAGACAGCCGCGGTACTTGAGCACCAAATGTCTCTCTGAATATTTAATACCCAACTTTGTGCGCAGGGTATGGAACAGATTCGTCAGTTCGTGCACATCTTGATCCTTTTGTTGCCGCAGCGTGGTCCATTGGATTTATTTGTCTTCATAGCTCCCCACAGGATAATATTGTTCCTTGATGCCGTCTCGGAACGAATTCCAAGTGGGTGTGGCCGAGAACAGAGAGGGTTCCCCTTCGCCCTCTTGCTCACGGTAGGTTTCCCACCTCGCCCTTGACATGGGGGGCAGCTTTGAGGAGTGCAAAAATAATCTTTTCTCGGTCACAGAAGTCATGGACCGAGAAATACCCTTCCAACAAATTTAACCATCTGTCTACAGCGTCTGCATCTATTTTTCCTTCAAATATAGGAATGTCAAAGTTTACCTGTACCTTGAAGGGAGTGGCGCCTCCAGAGTGGCTGTTGGATGCAGATGTGCCATATGTGGGTAGTCGTTGAAGGATTTGAGCAAAGTTATCCATCATCGCGTTCCTTTGTTTCTCGAGGGCCTCCTCGAGCAGTATTTTGATAGGATCTCCTACTCCCTCATCTTTCTTTTCTTCTACCATGGGAGGTCGTCGGGGTTTGCGAGGCTGATCTTGCAAGGGTTCAACCAGATCGAGCCCTAACTCCTTATACCCTGACCGCGTTGGGGACATGCAAAGAAAAACAAAGAAAGAGCAGACCCGCTCTGATACCACTGATCCGGATTTATGCAAGAACGCAACAGAATAAACATATAACCATAAAGACAGAGATGCAGCGGAAATAATGCTTCATTTCATTAATATCAAATAACAGAAATATGCTTACAGGCATAATGGAAATAAAATAGCTAGGGTGCTGGTAGCGAATCTCTGAGAAGAGATGTGATAGCTACAGACCTCTGAACTGTGTTACAATGAGGCTCGAGGGCCTATTTATTGCTGAGAAACAATGTAGAATCTGAAACGTCCAAAAACCTAACCGTAGGAGATGAGGCGCCAAAACTGTGGGCGCCCGTTTGGGTAAATTGGTGGTTCAACTTCTCGGGGGCATAACTTTGGCACCCGATCTCCGTTTGACGCGCTCAATAGCTCGTTAGAAATATCTATCCGAGGAATTCAATTTTTGAACGAGCAACATCGGTCCATGGACCCATGTTGCTCTCCGTTTTCCCAAAAAATGTCGTTTAGGGCCTCAAAACGGCTCCGGAAGTTCAGGACCCGAAAAACTGCTAAAAATAGTAAGTTTTGTTGCAACTTGAAAATTGAAAGAACCGAAGATGGGGGTTCAAATGGAATAGGTGGGTGGCCACCAATATCCACCTGGATCATTAAGCCCCCAAAACGGCTCCGAGAGTGGAGGACCCAAAAACCTGCTAAAAATAGTAAGTTGTGCTGAATGTGAAAATCTGCAAGAATTGATGGTGCTGGTCCAAATGGAATAGGTGGGTGGCCACCGATATCCACCTGGATCAGTTTTATAGCATTGTAGAATAGAAGAGAAATTTTCAGATATTCTGACAAAGCCATTGGGGCAGAAGAGTTTTGAATACCTAAGAAAATGCTTGGGTATGACTGATAACCCAGCAGCTGACTTTAAGGGGGAGTTTTGAAATATTAAAGTCACATGCATACCCTGTGCAGGTAGAAACAGAGTATAACAGGGGTAGCAGTAGCAGAAGGTTGAGTGTACAATTCTCTGCATTCAAGAGGAATGGAGAAAACAGTAAGGATGAAATTTAATGTTTATGGGTAGCAACCACCATTTCACAGGAGAATTTATGTTTGTATGGGCGTAGCCGTGTTTGCAGAAGAAATGAAGACTTTCGTGGCTAAAAACCGCGCAACAACAGAGTTTTAATGAAAACAGTCACTTCAAGCTTTTAAGCCCTCAACAACCAAACATGAAGAAGTTTTTGTTCAAACTCGCAAAGACCTTTTAATTTTTGAATGAGGCATGTCATAGTGGTCCCCACCACTTCATCACCGATCGGAATCGCAATTTTTTGAGTAAGTATCTTGTTGATATGAAGTGTTGTGATGCGATGTGATTATCGCAATCACAAATCGCAAAGGAACGATGTATGTTCCTCCATCCGATTGAAAGTTTGCGATGTAATTGTCGCAATCGCAAATCACAACATCACTTAACCATTCCACCCTCCGCTTATGTTTTTCCGCCTATGCCGATGGTGCGATGCGATGTGGTCCCACCACAATCGCAATCGCACATTGCAAATTTCATATCGCCTTCCGCCCAGATCGCAGGTCATTGTAATATTTGCGATGTGATTGTCGCAATTACAATCGCAACATCCAAAATATGTTTTCTACTTATATGTTTCATTGTGATGTGATGCGTTGATGCGATGTGGTCCCACCACAACTGCTCATCGCGCCATCGCACATCGCTAATCGCAAATTTCAAATCACAATTGCAACATCGCAAGTTTGTTTTTTCAACCATTCCGCCGATCGCCAATCGCTGATTGCGATGTGGGCTCCACTCATATATCGTGCCAAAGAAATTTTAGGTTAAAGTTTATGTTCCAGCAGTGTATTTTTATTATTTCTTTGTTTTATGTTTTTTTCACTGCACCATATAAAAAGTGAAAAAGCCCATAGGCTTATTGTAATACAAGCATTGTATTGTAACTTTTGTGTTGTATTACTATGTAAGCCCAAAGGCAGAGAAAAAAACAGTGAAGACCAGAGAGCACTGTTTTGTGCGTTTTTTTTGAGAGACAGAGAAGACCAGAGAGCACTGTGTCTGTAGCAGTCTTAATCATATTTTGTGAATCCCTCAAGTGAGGAAGAAATCTATCATTTTGTAATAGTTTTAGTTCTGTTAATGAAATAGAAAGCATTTTTATGCAATCTCTGTCCAACAGTAAGCAAATTTAATTTTATTCTCTGTGTTAGAAGGAGAGTTTTATTCTCTCAGTTACTGTTCTGGAATTATCAGAAATTCCAACAATTACGTGGTACTAAATATTGTGCATAAAATATACAATCTAAAAAAAATGTTTAAGAAAAAATAAATCCACGTCTATCATGGGTAAATTCTATTCATGAAGTTTGGGATATTAACAAGCAGTTTATCAGCCCAACCATGAACCCCCACTCTCGGCCACTAGCAAGGCGATTCCAGAGCAGTGGAGCATCTCGATGCCAAACGACTGTAAGGGAGGAAATCCTCGTGCCCTCGCGATAGTAGAAATCTCTGAAATTGTCGATCAGTTTCGCAGAGCGGCTAGAAACGCAAGGTCGGTGGGTTTTGATGGCATCGAAATACATGGAGCCTAGATTGTAGCAAGTGACTAGATTGTAGTAAGTGACTAGACTGTTTGCTAATTACGCAATCAATTTTCAAAATGTAACGGATTATTTATAATCATATACATGAAATTTATATTATTTCATATATTAATGTATGATAAAATTTTGTACATATTCATCAATTTTTATGCTCTGATTATTAATAATCATATAGAGACAAAATATGGGTAGGTGATGCATTTTGGAAAACCAACATATAAACTAGAAATTGCACCATATGTTGTAAAGAAAATGCGGCAAGGTTGTAGTATAAGAAAGAATAGCATATAGCATATAACAAAGAAGAGGTAGTAGGAACTTTTTTCTATTAATTGCATGTAAGATGTGTTTTTTTATAAAGGATGGGACATTTTGGCCAAAATACTGAAGACCTTTATATGAAGTAGTTTGCATGTTTATTTTTTTTCTCCAT
Source organism: Pinus albicaulis (assembly GCA_034641835.2). NCBI lineage: Eukaryota > Viridiplantae > Streptophyta > Pinopsida > Pinales > Pinaceae > Pinus > Pinus albicaulis. Next base: position 787,313,929 of record CM076577.1, on the reverse strand, counting down.
GAAAGATGCACTTGGTTTTTATAAGCAGGTTGGGCAGACTTCACCCTTCCACGAAATGATTTGCTTCTATCACATTTGCAATGTTGAATTCCTCTTATACTACTCCTAGAACTCAGACTCGACTTTACAACTAGAATTATTTAATGGAATAAAAAAATATCACTATGACATGTTGTACTTGATAAGGGTCTGCCTATGTTGCATGAGGACCTGTCCCCGCCATAATTTCATGCCGCTCCCTCCGTTCCAGCATTCCAGGGAATTTGGAACTCGTCAGAAATGTTCCAGATCTGCCGAGGACTCCATCAGGGACTTGGGGACTTCAAGGTCGTCTCCTAGCTGTCCCTCGAAAATTCAGAGACTTTTTAGGGACTTCCAAAATGTCCCTCGATAAATCGGGGAATTTTGGACGTCCCCAATAAAATTTCAAATCATAAGTTAAAAAAATATTAAAACATTTCATTTTATTAAAAAAAAAAAAAAAAAAAAATTAAAACAAAATTTTAAATTAAAAAAATGTAAATTCCTAAATTACAGTTACCCTAACCTAAAATATAAAACATACACCTATCAAACTTAAAACATTTAAGGTTTACCGTTTTACCATTTGGTACAGTATTGACTATAGTATTTTTAAATTTTAATTTTTGTCATTTTGGTTCTTGGACTATAGTCTATGGCTATAATTTATAAATTTATAATTCATGGTTTTCTACTTCTAAACTCTTAATTTGAGATTTATATTTAAATTTTAATGAATTGTTCAGGTTTACATATTTATTAAATTTTAGTACTATATACTTTTACCCTTTAGCTGCTATTTAAATTTTGAAATGATTCATCATGCATCAATGATCATAAAATGATTATGTAGATATTAGAGAGTAGTAGATTGTAGGTTGTAAGTTGTATGAAACTAATAGTACTTCTTAAGTTATGCAATGATGATGAATTTTTTTTTTAATGCACAATTCTCAATGAAGATTAGATACTATTAGACTATTAGTATTAGTCTTTCCTATTTAGATTTATCATTTTAGTATTTTATTTATTTTGATTCATGTTTAATTTTATTTTTTCAATAAATAATAAATATAGTAAATATTTGCTGCACTTGCCGTCCCTAACCCGTCGTCACCTGAAAATTTAGGGGTGCACTGTAGCCGTCTCGGAAACTTGTCCCCACATCTCCCCCCATCCCCTCGCCCCCACAGGTAGTGCAACATAAGAGACTACTAGGAAGGTAAATCCACATTCACCTATCATTTGAACATAGAGCATAGTGTTATCTTAATAGTGAATTTTATGGATAAGAGACATTTGGGCTTTTTTTAACCATTGGGGATGATTTATTAATAGCACTTCAGATAATTTATATTAATAAATTATCTACAATCATATTTTCATAATTCGTTTTTGAACAACCAACGTCAGATAATTTATATTAATAAATTATCTACAATCATATTTTCATAATTCGTCTTTGAACAACCAATATTCCACTTCTTTGGAACTTTTCACCTCAGACAGAATAACAAACATCATCAAGACCCAAAAGCAAAAGTAAGAAGAAAAAATCAGCTTATAATCAGGGAATCTAACGACTTCTTTAAGGATCATAATTCAAGACTCTAGTGTCTTTTAAAGATCATTTATTTTCCCATCAAATAAAAAGCAACAATCAAATTTTGGAGTGAGAAGAATGGGAACATATTTTACATGTAATAACTCCCTTCTCTGGTGATAGTACATTTTGGTTTTGAAAGTAAATTATTTTCCTGATCTTTCAAATAATAGATTTCTCCCCAAGTGACCTTTTAGAAATACCTTTTTTTTCAACTGATTGTAATAGGTAAGTGTCTTTTGTCTAGTATTTTTTGAGTCATTGAATTTAAGGGAAGAGGTAAAGAGACTATTAGAGAAAAAGGAGCAGAGTGACTAAATGTCAAATGAAAATAACATTGTGGAATCTCTTCTGACTTTCTCATGTGGGCCTTCTTCAATTGATGAGGTAGTAGGAACATTTTGAGCTACAACTCCTCCAGAATAAGCAGTGGAGAATTATGTTGAGTGAATTACTATTCATGTAACTCTCACTCCTCTTTACAATTGGAACATTTCCTTATAAAGATTCATATATTGTTGATAAGTCTCCATTGACCTACTTTTCTTCTTCCATATACTTGAGATCTAAATGAAAGGAAGTTGAGATAAGATTCATGACATTTTTTAAATTCATTTCTATCATACTTTGTTGGAGAGCATAGTAACACAAAAATGTAATATTTAAATCTATAAATAGTTATTTTCCTTCTTTTTTTTTATTGTTTTTTATCCATGTAATATAAACTAGTTGGTTTGTGTGGAGTTTAATTTTATGATATAAAATTTATTCAAAATAAAAATTTAATGCTTATGTATCCAAAAATTTAATGTTTATGTATTTTACAAAAAAAAATATTCATTAAAATAATTTATGTAAAATCTAGTTTTATTAATTTATTAACTTAAATTTTATTAAAAAAATGATGTTAAAATCTAACAAATCTTTAAAAACAACATTTTAACTTAAAAGTCACCAAAGCCTAAATTCACTGTAACTTATTAAAAAAGGAAAAACTAACATTATAAAAAACATATATAAAACTACTTACTTGTGGATCTAATGGTCTAAAACATTTCAATAGTCTAACATTTGATCCAATGGCTCAAACATGGACACATTGGCACCTAGGGAGTTGTTTTCAAAGAGGGAAGAGGTTTGCATATCAAGACATTTGATTCCTCTTGCCTCTTGGTAGATCTAGAGTTATTGATTTAAGAAATCTTAATTCCCCTTTAAATCAACTACATTCCACATGAATATGATGGGTTAATACCATGGGCTGTATTTATAGTTTATTATTATTTTATTTTATTTTTATTTATTATTTATTATGTACCAAAACATTTAATGTTTATGTATTTTACAAAAAAAATTATTCATTGAACTAATTTATGTAAAATTTAGTTTTATTAAGCTATTAATTTAAATTTTATTGAAAATTTTGAGGTTAAAATCTAAATTTTTTTTAATAACAACATTTTAATTTAAAAGTCACCAAAACATATATAAAACTATTTACTTAAAATTAACATTATAAAAAACATATATAAAACTGTTTTTCTGTGGATCTAATGGACTAAAACATTACCATGGGTCAATACTATGGGCTATATTTATAGTTTATTATTATTTTATTTTATTATTTTTATTTTTTATTTTATTTTTACCTAGTTAAAATGTTCATTACATTATGCAATTTATTAAAAAGAAAAAAACTAACATTATAAAAAACATATATATAACTATTTACTTGTGGATCTAATGACCTAAAACATTTAACATTTCAATCGTTTAACATTTGATCCAATGGCTCAAACATTGACACAGTGGCAGCTAGGGGAGTTGTTTTCAAATAGTGACGCCTTACAACGTAATTATATTATTTGATATTTTGTACATATTAATCGCATGATATATATTATATTAGTAAAATTTAGTTTTAATTGGTATTAAGACATAATGGTTTCAATTTTTTTTTAAACAGTTCAATTTTCTCAAAACACTAGAGGGGTCAAACTCCATAATGGAGACAACACGAAGTGATCTCTTTGGAGAGATCTGCCTAATACAAATATTCCATGGATATAATAAGCATTAATCTTTAGGATCCATGCACCACATAAAAATTTACATTACCAAAAATAAATAAAAAATTGAAAATTAATTAAATTATATATATATATATATATATATCTGTGTGTGTGTGTGTGTGTCTGTGTGTAAAACTTCGACTGCTAGTTCTATTATGAAAATATTACAATTTTGATTTATTTGAACTAGTGGTTAGCTTGATAGAATGGGAAACCCAACCAAAAACACAAGTACAATGTCTTGAGATTACACATCATTTTCTTGACAATTTTTTTCTGACAAAAAGGAAACTATGCCTAGTACACACATTCCAAAATTGGCTCGAAGGCCACCACTATCGAGGAAAATTCTAACTAAGAGAAAATAATGGAAAACCAAAAAAAACTACATGCTAATTTGCATCTGAAAAGAGCCAAGGCTAAGTCAATTATGCATACTACTTGCTTGGTTTGGAAGTCCAAAGGCTTGATTCCTAGAAACACAAAGAGACAAAGAACCAAAACGAGGCAGGGCAATTTCTGTAGAAGGTGTTTTGCTCAGTGTCATGGGGGAGAGTACCCATTCATTGCATCTTGATACCCACAACAATTATGACTTTTACAGAGCTTGAGAGGTGGACCAACAACATGACATTTTTCCATTTTTCAGAAAACCCAATGTTGGTCTCGTGAATTTCCTCATATATGTTGACTTGCATCGCCCACCAAAAACAATATAGAGAGCATAGGGGCTTATGCCAAATCATGAGACGAACCCATAATTATAACTAGCTATTGGTATCCCTGGAACCAACAAAGGACCACAAATTCTCCTCGTAGTCATAAATTGAAGCCAATGTGTCCATATTCATACACAAAAGACTCAATTTCCCATTGAAGTTGTTTAATTGCCTGACATGGTATGTACTTCTCCACTCAAAGTTGTTAAGATCCCCTTCCTTATAATCATATTGCATGCGGTGGAGGGTGGGTTTGATGAAACCACCTCACATCCTCATGGTTTCCTTAGCGTATGTTTGCATGATCACCCGACATGAGTGATGAGATCTTGAGGATCAAATGTCACAAAAACATCTCGAAGCTAATCGGGGATAGGTTGAGACCAACGAAGTTCAAATGCAGGGCCATTGGATTCCATCACATAATTTGCTAGATGGTTTGCCAATGCGATGCACATGAAAGAGCATCGAAACTCGAATACGATGAAGGAATATGATGAAGGAGAGCATCAACTTTAATTATGTGCAATTCAACTCTCGAAATTTTTAAGACTTTGGACATCGAAGTATCATTTTGGATTTTATTTAGAAGTGATATAATTAAGAAAGAGTCACCTTCGGTCAAAAGTCGATTCCATTATTGATCAAGTGCTCAAAATTATGCTAAAAAAATGAAATTTGTCATAATGGTGTGGAACCTAAACATCCTTGTAGATATTGTAATTCTGAATCTGTCTTGACTCGTTTCACAAAAAACTGACATCGTATGCTCCTGAAAAATGTGTTTCGTTCATTTTTTTAAACAGGGATTTTTTTTCAAAAAAAAGACAGTTGGGTAAAAACACAAAGGTAGGTTACACTATTGTGAGAAATGTGGGCTGAAAATTCATTTTTCCAACAATTCAGACAAAGTTTTATAAAATTTCGGCCGAACTATTAGAAAGTTCGGTCGAAGTTTGTAAATAAGTTTGGCCAAAATAATTCTGTCATTTACATTGATGACGTATTGATGGCGTGGGTAAACATATTTTTGGTCGGAGATGGGAAAATTGGCAACAAAATTTCAACTGAACTATTAGTTCAGTCGAAATATTAGTCCCGCCGAACTTTTGAAAAGAATTCGGCCAAACTATTTTTTATAAATATTTCGGCTCGCAGACCGCAAGAGGTTTCAGGCTTGTTACCGTTGTTTGATCTCTTACTCATTGTTTCGTTGTTGGATTGTCTGATATTTATCTTGTTGTTTCATTGTTACGTTGGTGTTTGCTGTTGCGGGGGTGAGGAGGTGAGAAGCTTGGTTTTTTTGTTTATTTTTTTGTCTGTTTTTTATGGGTTTTAATTTCTTTCTCTGTTTTGTTTGCAGGTTACAGATAACATGCCTCTTCGGGGATCTCCTTCCTCGCTGCGGCCTTCCTCATCGTCTCGTCATCTCCAGGTAGACAAAAAAAATTGTTTCTAATTAGTTTGTTAGATTGTCTGGCAGAGTGTTTGTTTGTGGTTAGATTGTGTTGCCTTCCATATAATGAACCAAATTGTGATTCAAGTACAGGGAATTCAACATTATTTTTATTTATACATAACTGTAAATTGAAAAAATATTAAAATTTTAATATAAAAACTGTAATTTGAGAAACTATTACAATTTTAATATAAAAACTGTATAATTTTAATGCATGAGGTTTTTTTTTGAAGTATTGATTTTAGCTACATATAACTATAAATTGAATATTGGAAATTTAAAATTTCATTTAAAAAAAAAAAGGAATTTCGTTGACTAACACAGTTATATCAACCATTACATCATCATCCTAATAGTTACCCAAAACCAAAAACACAAAAATATTTTTGAAACAAATTCTCAACTTCGTTTACACACACACACACACATATATGATTGAGTTTGGTTTTAGGAACTTTGATGCATTGTTTGAACATAACAAAGATTCTATACATGTGGCCTCTCATAGATTGAGAAAATACGTGTAATTGCTACTAGTGATTCCTCTACAGGATTTTGAATATCATGGAAATGAATGTGAAACGATCTATGTGTGTGTGTGTGTGTGTGTGTGTGTGTGTGTGTCTATATATATATATATATATATATATATATATATATATAAATGAATGTATGTATGTATATATGTGTGTATATGAATGAATTCATGTATGTATATATGTGTGTATGTGTGTGTGTGTGTACACACACAGACATATATTTACATACATACATTCATTCATACACACACACACACACACACACACACACACATAAGTATATATGTATATATTGTTTCACATTCACTTTCATGATATTCAAAATCCTGTAGAGGAATCACTGGTAGCAATTACACGTGTTCAAACAATGCATCAAAGTCCCTGAAACTAGACTCAATCATAGATCATTGCAGCAGTTACTGACACACTCACATAAATGCTTATTCATTAAATCATGAATGCACATTAGCTACAATAGTGTGATCATAACAAGGTTCTTTGTCTAATATGTGAAAAATCAAAATCTCATATGTTTCATAAGAAAATTTTTAAGAAATTCAATGCTACAATTAAGCCACCAGTCAAGAATAGTGAAGCTACTAGAATTCAACAGAACTTCCAACTTCGATTTTTTCTCAGTCTAGTTTGCATGGAGCCTTCAAAGCTATTTCAGGACTTAAAGTAGCATTCATATCATGCATTCTAACAAAACCATGTATTTTTTAGCTAGTTGAAGATTATATCCACGGAAGAGAGCTTCCAGACACCTCATTGACTACCTCTTTACTCATTCTCTTTCTCACATAGACAGACCAAAGAATAGGATTTAGTGGAATAGGAGTTATGCTGCCTATACAAAACAGGGTCTAAACCTTGATGCTAGGTTAGAGGGTTGTTTGATTGGTTGAGTAGAATCAGTTCAAATAGGAAGGTTTGTTTGATTTCTTTCTTATTCTTGCACTGAAGCTTCCTAATCTAGCCAGCTTTCTAATGCCTCAAAGAGTAGAGTTGTATGTATTTTCCTGATGGCTGATAGATTTTTTCTTTTCTTCAACCTCTATAAATCTAATATCTCTATGTTCTTCTTATGAGCACCAACTCACAGCTTTGTTCTTTCTTAAGCTTGTAGGTTTTATTTTTTTATGTTACTTCCTCAAACCTTTGTTAGATTGTCTTTTTCTTTTAGTAGAGTGTTTGTTTGTGGTTACATTGGCTATCTTCCTGAATACTCCTTGCTAAGAGAAAAACTAAGCTTTTCTTTCTTATTCCTAAACTAAAGCTTCCTAATCTAGCTAGATTTATAATGCCTCAAAGAGTAGAGAGTAGAGTTGTATGTGTTTTCCTGATAGATAATAGCTCTATTATTTCCTTTAACCTTTGCGAATCTAATATCTCTATGTTCTTCTTATGAGAACCAACTCATAGCTCTGTTCTTTCTTAAGCTTGTAGGTTGTATTTGTGTTCTGTTACTTCCTTAGACCTTTGTAAGATTATCTCTGTCTTTCAGCAGAGTGTTTTTTTGTGGTTATAGTGCCTATCTTCCTGAATACTCCTTGCGAAGATAAAACCTAATCATCTCTTTCTTATTCCTGAACTGAAGCTTCCTAATCTAGCTAGCTTTCTAATGCCTCAAAGAGAAGATCTGTATGTGTGACTTTTGACATAGCTTCATAAACCACTACCACCAGTTGTTTAAGTAAGTGTATAAAATAATCTTGCACCCCCTTCCACTTATTACTTCAATCATAAGTTTATGTGTGTAGATTTTAGGCACACCTCACTAGATGATGTGGTAATTTTATTGTAAATGAGATGATTAAATTACTAGGATTGAGGTTGGATATTTTTTTAAAAATAACCAAACATTGATTTAGTGATACATTTCCACTATATTCATGTCTATGTTTATGCTAACTATTTTTTATTAATGTTCCTAAATTTATACCTTCCATGATACTTTGTCTCCTAGTGTTGTCATTTACTTTTCTAATCTTGTAAAATGTTAAAAGTGGAGTGTTTTATGATGTTTTGGGAGAAGTCGTAGAAAAAATGAGATTTTTTATCAATGTTTTAGTTTCCAAAGGTTCCTCCATAACATATTGGGACCTTCTTGTTGAACTAGGGTCAAGATTCTACAAGACTCTTTAAGATTGAAACCATGGAGTTGCTATATCCCCATCTTAACACATATGAATTTGTTTTGTACTGCTATATTTCTAGATGCCAAGGCATAGTTGAAGAAGTTATACTAGCTCATTGTTGTTGTTGTCATAGATTAGAATTTGAGTTGTCCAGGATCTCCAATGAGTGGACCCTAAATTTGGATCCTAGTAGCAGTGGAATATGGTTAAGCCCTATTATTGAATAAAGTTCTAGAAAGGGAGGAAGTTCGAAAGGATGGAAAATTTAGGCCATTGGTTCCATGAGTCCTCCTAGAAGAGTGAAAATTTTCCATTGTGAACCTCCCAAAAGCAGTGACATTAGATAAGAGCTTTGTTGTTCCAAGTTTCATTCCAAATATAGGAGCCCCTAGGGCCATTATATATGTGAATAATTTGTGAGGGAGAGAGCCCATGCATGTATTTGTTATTCCACATTTTGTTCTAGAGTGTTGTGGGGGTTTTTAGCCAACACTATGAGGTTTTGGTACTTATATATTTACTCAAAGTCTTCATATCCCTAAGACCCAATCCCCCCATTTCTTTAGAGTGCAAAATATTATCCCAAGCTATTATAAAGGCCAACTTTTTCCCCATTGAGGCACCTTCCCATAAGAAAGTGCAATGGAGATTGGGAAACTTGGAGAGAATGGTTTCAGGAGGGACTATGGCTAATAAGAGATAAATAGGTAGGAATTGCATGACATATTTCATAAGGGTGAAACGATCAGAAAAATTCAAGGCACTAAAGGTTTAGTTTGACAATTTGGCTTCAAGTTTGAGTTGGAGATCTTCTAAAATTTATGATCTAAGTGGATTAAGCATGAGACGGGCACCTAGGTATTTGGATGGAAGGGAGGTTTCCCTAAAGCAAAGGATGTAAGAGATATGGAGTTGAACAACTTGAGGATGTTAAAAATGAAAATGAAGGATTTGTTGTTATTAATTTCAATTTCCCGAGGCCTCACTAAAGGTGTCAATAATGTATTTGAATGCACATACTTCTCGGGAAGTAAGTGATCCCATAAGAAAAGTATCATAAAAAAACTATTGATGAGGAGACTTATGTTGAGGTGAGCCAAGTGAAGGCAATGCAAATGTTGAAGGTGAAGCACATGTTTGATTAAATGAATAAGACCTTCTGCAACAAAGAGGAAAATGTAGGGGGGCAAATGATATCCTTGCCTTATTCTACTGCAGAGAGAGAATGCATTAGTTTGGGAGCCATTCAAAAGAATTTAAAAAAAAGTTTAAGAGATGAGAGCCATAACCCAAGGTATCCATTTATCATGAAAGCCATAGGATTTAAGCATATGAAAGATGAATTTCCAGTTGGACTTATCAAAGGCTTTTGATAAATCTAGTTTTAGAATCATACCTAGTTGGTGCAATGTTCGAAGAGAATGAAGATGTTCCTCAACCAGTATAATACTATCCAAAATTTGTCTTCCCTCCATATATCTCATCTGCTAAGGAGAAATGAGCCTCGGTAGAATTGGCTTAAGCCTATTCACTTTAGTTTTAGAGATGATTTTATAAATCACATTGCACAGATAAGTTGGATGAAAATCTTAAGGAAAAGATGCCTTATTGGATTTAGTCATTAAGGAAATGAAGGTAGCATCAAAGGATGTCAAGATAGAAGCTTTCACTGTGGATTTTTCAACAACATGTCAAATGTCCTTACGTAATATTGGCCAACATGCCTGATAGAATTTTGCTAAGAATACATCTATCCTTGAGGATTTTCGTCTAGGTGGACTTATAACAACTTCTTCAACTTCCTGAAGGGTGATTTATTTAAGGAGAAAATCATTCCACTTCTTAGAGACTAGCTTCATAATATGCTAGGTTATTCTTTGAATTTTCTCTCTTTTATCTAGAACAAACTCTAAGAGGAGAGATTGAAAGTGGTTGTTTAGAGCTTGAGCCATATTAGAATGATTTTCCACATATTGGTTATGTTGAGTGGTGATTCTATTGATTTGATTATTTTTATAGTAATTGATCATCGATCTATGAAAAAAATTGGAATTATTCTCCCCATTTTTTAGCCATTTGATGCAATATTTTTGTTTATAATGAATCTCATCTTATGATAGCCTTTTCTTGAGTTGATTTTGTAGTGTTTTTTCCTGCACTTTTAGTGTTTCAATTCTCCCTTCTTTGATTATTTCTTGCTACACTTTCTACATTCACCTTCAAGTTTGAGTTTCTCTTTGAAAATATTACCAAAATATTCCTTATTCCAAGACTTCAGTTTCTCCTTGATATGATTTAGTATAATGCCCCACCCCACATTGCATCATTTTACAATCCATATAGGTAAATGTGAAGTGAAGTTCCAGTATGACATGACCTAACATCCAAGCTTTGGTTAAGGAAGTGGGGCTTACAACTGAGATTTTCTGACCACAACCTGAGATGCTACAGGGCTCACAAGACACTCAAGGGAAAAATAACTACCCCAGATGACGCAATCGTGAGATAGACTGATTTTTCATTCACATAAAACCCCAACCGCATGAAAAATATTGCATGAGTGTGGTTCTGACCCTCCAACCACATGCATAAGCCTACTTGAGTGCAGTTTCAGCCCAACTTTTCTAGTTCAGAGTGTGCGGTCCCGAGATCTGATCCATAATTAGAGGCCATCCTCCATACCATTTCCCAAAAGTTCCTGATACTTTCCAGACTGATAAATAACTCAATGAAAATTCTAATCATATAGAAATTAAACTAAAACTTGACCTAAACAGGCCCAACCATGAAATTAATTTTGTCAAACATATAGTGAACATGTAATCTACAGGTCATGAATGCATATCTAAACATAAGAGTCTGAAACTTATCTGAGAATCACCAAGAACATATAATTCCCTCTAATAATAGGTACAATAACACTTGTTATCCAATGCATTTATTAAGTTTCAATTACTTATCAAATCCTCAACAAGACATCACTAGAGAACATTACAAATAAATGCTTATAATGAACATATAACCATATTATTAACCATGAAGTAAAAACCATCAATCATCATAATAACAAGTACAAGTCCCCATAGAATAAAATAGGAAAAATAACTCTTATTAACTTATAAAAAATCCAACCAAGTCAAGGACTTCCACGTACCACCCAACCATAGATTGGGCCAAACCAAATATTTATTTTAGCTAATCACCCCTGTTCCATATTCCAAGCATGAAAGTGTGATCTCAAGGTATAAATAACTAGGGTTTCTGGGATTTTAAACCACCTCCACCCTCAGGTTACCATGATCCTACCAAAACCAATCAAGAGATCACCATGCATAAAACATGCTTGGATGCCTTTGAATTTCTTCACCAATAACTTGAGGAATTTTCCCATCTCCACCCACCTATTGAGGGATTCCCAGAGACTAAACCGCCTACATCCCCAACCTTTGGGAGTTCTCCTGAGACCACTTCACTTGATTCCAAAACCTTCTGGAAACCCAAATATCAACCAAAAAAAAATCCCATCACATCATGGTTATCCGGAAATGGAAAGGAAAGGCTAAGCCATTGCCACAGTAGGAAAAACCCATGCCAATGAAAACAAAAGAACCAAATACATAAATTCATGTATTGTGCATTCTGTTGTGGCTCATTTTTCATTTAATTTTGAAACATTTCTCAAGACACAAAAAAAAACATATATGTTAGAAAATGAAAAATTTTTGTATGATGAAAAATAATTTTGATTTATATGTTGGTGTATTAACATTATGTGCGGAGATGTGAAGGCGGGTAGAGTTGGGCTTATTCGTGTGTAGAAAAGTTTAAGAGTTGGGCCAATTGATGCATTTAGAACATTGCACACAGGTCAGGGTCGAGTCATGCAAATACACGTGTAGAACAAGGTTCAGAGGTTTTATTGCAATCACATGTGGAATGCCTACTCGCATATCGCAAATAGCAATCACAAGCTCAGGAGGAATGACACAAAGGAATATATTATAAGTGCCTAAATGCGAAGTGTGATGAGGTTTCATATCACCGATTCCAATTTGCGATTGGCCCCACCTCCACTTGCCACGTCATCCCTACCTTTATCGCACATCGCAAGATCAGGAGGAATGGCGCTAAGAAATAGTTATGAACACTGAAATGCGAAGTGCAACACGAGGATCAGATGCGATATGGTTCGAAGCTTGAATCTAAAGTATTTAAAGTTTGGCTGCGGGACCCTCTTGCATATCGCACATCACACATCACAAGCTCAGGAGGAATGGTGCCAAGGAATATGTTATAAACGTCGAAGACCGAAGTGCGACAAGAGTCGGACGCGATGCAGCTCAGAACTACGATTTAATGCATTCCAATTGCACATCGCAAATAGCAAAGCTCATGAGGAATGGCACTAAGGAATATGTTATAAACGTTGAAGGCCGAAATGCGATAAGGGGTAGATGAAATTTAGTCACAGAGTTAAATTGCAAACGATTTCAAATCTCGAAGTAAGGGCCTTTCTTTCAAGAAATCGCATCGGGGGTAAGAGGAGGCTTATAACGGAGAAGCATGGAAAGCTGAAATGCGATGGAAAGGTGGACGTGATACCATTCAAAGGTCAATTTAAATTTATTTAAAGTCCAGGATTATTTGTAGTTGTGTTATTTTATGCAGAAACATGAACACATGCAATACACTCGGGTAACACCCGACCCCTTGCAGAACAATGTTGTATACGGCGGTGCCTTGTGAATAAATGGAATACTGAACACTGCGGGCATGAGTAGTAGAGGTAGATTCGAGTAGAAGGAGACATGAGAACATTTTTTGAAACGCAGAGGCATAGGTATATTTAGGCAAAGGAGCATATGGTGGCACTGTTGGAAATACAATAGCTGGGTCGAGTGGGGAAAAGAGGTGTTATTGCAAAACTATTTGGATGCCACATTAGAAAAAGAAAAGACACGATAGCAAGAAGAAAATACAAACATTGAACTCTGGAAGAAATGTAGAGCGAGGATGTCCAATTTGTCAGGGAGACACATCATCATTTTAGGGAGATGCATCATCAACAAATCAGATTTAGAAAACATAATAATATTTCAAGTTTTAATCCATTTTATTTGTTTGTTAAGATCGAATCTATAGTGATGTCCTCAATTGCAATGAAATAAGTAGTTTTAATCGTTTAGGTAGTCAAAGTAGTTTCAATAAGTTTTAGCAGTTACAAACTATTTTTGATGTATTTAAGCAAGATAAAAAGAAAGAAGAAGGGTTCTGAGTTTCAGAACTTTGGTACTTACTTTTCTAAGGAATTAATGAAAGAAGCAGCAAGTTTCCTGCAATTTTTTTATGGTGATTCATTTTTCCTGTGCCATTCTTTATCCCTTCTTACTTAAACAAAGTGAAGTAATGTAGCTGATGATATCTTAATTACAATTGTGCGTAAGAGTTAAATAAACTTAATTGGCGCTCCTTCACTCCAACTCCTATCCCTTCATAAAATCTTTCTGGAACTTGAAAGTAATAGATTTTGTATTTACAACATATTATTTTGAGTTTCCTCTCTCCCCATAAATTCATTCTGAAATTTAGAGTGGTAGATTCTATGTTACAACATATCCTTTTGAGTTTCTTCTACAGTTCTTCTTTTCCATTCAAATATCAACAGTTAATGGCATTGTAGAGTCTTTCATTATACCATATTGTTAAGGGTTTTAAAGAATTAGTTTCCAAGGGATTGAACGAAGACCACATGATAATTAATTTGTGACACATTTTTAAAAAAATGTCTTGAGCACTTATTACTTTCCACAGCCAAGGAGTTATCTCTTAAGATACAACACATTCACAAACCAACTAGGAAATCACACATGCAACCTGTTATCTACAAATCCTCATGTTGAAGTTGCTTGATCTAACCTTTCATGCTTGTCATTTTCTTTCCTTGTCCTCCCTTTTCCTTCCTTTGATTTATTTCTCCTCTTGGTGCTCTTCTATCTGTTTCTCACTCTGAACTGGTCCTCCTAAGCCGTTTTATCATTAAGTTCTCTATTTTCTTCAGTTTCCTCTATTTTCCTTCAATTTTCCTCTCATGGAAGTATGCCACCTTTCATATTCCTTTTCTCCTATTTTCATTTATATTCATAAATAAAAATTCCAATTAATACATATTTTTCTTTGCAATGTCTTTTCTAATTTCCTCAGCCATAATAAACCAAAAGTAACACCCACTAAGATATTTTTCCCAACATTCATCTTGGAATACGTGTTCTCTGACCTTGGTCTTATTCTTTTTCCTTTATTAACTTTATTACATGAAATTTTAACCTAGGGTTGTTAAAAACACCTCCCCCTTAGGGGAACAACATCCTTGATGTTCTATGACACCTATGACCATCAAGCCACTAAAACAAAAACATATTTCTTACGGAGATATATAAATTAGATTGATGAAATATTTACAATAACAACTGATGAAAACCAAAACCAACATTAAAAACATGATAATCATGTCCCTTATTGGAACTTTATAACACAACTCATTGTGGTATTTACAATAACAACCATACATAAATATGCACATATAGCAAAGCTCTTTTGCCTAAATCAAAAAATAATGAGGGATACATAGCTCACATTTGATCAATCATCTCCCATGTAGCTTCATCGAGCCCAAATTTCTTCCACTGCAGTTTAACATGCACGATTGCTCAATTGTGGAGCATGAGTTGTTTCAACTACAATATGCATTGAGGTTCCAGCTGGAATTCTCCTTCTAGTTCCACGTGCAATATAGACCATTCAATGAGATGATCAACATCATTCACATATATTTTAAGTAATGAAACATGGAAACATCATGGAATTTAAGTGTCAGAGGCAAAGCAAGTCTCTAGGCCACTCGTCTAATCATCTTAAGGATCTCGAAAGACTTGCAATACCGAGGTGAAAACTTGGCATATGATCCAATAATCAAGGATCTCTTCTTAGTGTTTATGAACAAGTACATATTCTCCTCAACTTGAAACTCCTTAAATACTCTATGTTGATCTACATAGCTCTTCTTATTTTCATGTGCTACATTTAAATTCTTCTTGATAAGATACATTTCCTTTTCCATCTCTGCAAACATGTTTGTTCCAATCAATACCCTGTTCACTGGATCACTACAATTGATGGGAATATTACAACTCCACCCATAAATTTCCTCAAACCAACTCATCTTCAAGGTCTCTTGGTACCTATTATTGTACGCAAACTCTACTAGTGGAATATAATCTTCCCACTTCCTTTGTTGATGCATGACATACATCCTCGACATGTACTCAAGAATCCTGTTGACCCTCTTTTTCTATCCATATATTTGTTGATGATAAACTGTACTAAAATCCAACTGTGTTCCCAAACCTGCAAACAAATCCTTCCAAAACCTGGAAGTGAACTTGGCATCTCTGTCGGATGCAATCTTCTTAGGAACACCATGTAATCTCACTATCTCCCAGATGAAGAGAAGAGCTACCTCTCTAGCTAATCTAATAGAATTCATTGGAATGAAGTGAGATAACTTGGTCAACCTGTCAACCACAACCATGATGGAATCATGCTATTTAGATTTCTTCAAAAAAACTTTAGTTAAATCCATGGAAATGACCTCCCATTTCCATTATGGAATTGGAATTGGCTGTAATAAACCACGTAGATTCTTGCAATTTAATTTTACTTGTTGACAATCCAAACACCTTGTGACGAAATTTGCCACCTATTTCTTCAGATTTGGCCAATAGTAAAACTTATTCATAGCTATAAAAGTCTTCTGATATCCAGGGTGACCTAGATATGGCTTAACATGAAATTCCCTCAGTATAAGCTTCTTGATCTCACCATTGTTTGACACATAGATCCTATCCCTAAATCTCACCAAACCATATGTCGCGAGATGATAATCCACATCTTGATCACTTGTACCCTATTGTTGTAACCTATTCTTAAGTTGCTTGTACCTATAATCTCGCTTCCCTTCTTTAAGAACTTATCCTATACATTTGTCCCATATGAACTCATAGTTGCAATGTGATTTACTTGCACTCTTCTGCTAAGAGCAGCTACAACCTAATTCCCCTTTCCCTTAATGTGCGTTACCGAAATAAAACTCATTAATATTATCCAACCATATAGCTTTCATGGCATTCATATTAGGTTGGTCAAACAAGTATCTCAGCCTACTATGATCACTCATCAAAACAAACCTCCTACCAAGAAGATAGTTCCTCCACATCCTCAATGGATGAAGGATCACTAATGACTCAAGATAATGTGTCACATAGTTCTTCTCATGCTCATTCAGTTTTATTGACTCGTAGCATACTACCTGTCCCTCCTGAATGAGGAATCCACCAAGTACTCTATCGCAATAATCTATACATACCACAAATTATTTATCTAGATTTACAATATTTAGAACTGAAGAATTTGTAAGAAATTGTTTCAACTACTCAAAACTGGTTGCACATTCCTCTATCCATTCAAAATTATTTCCTTTCCTCTACAACGATGTAATTTGATAGGTAATATGTGGAAAGTTCTCGTTGAAACTCTTGTAATGACTTTCCAACCCCTTGAATGATCTGAAAGAAACTTACACTTTTAAGATTGGCATACAATTGATGCTATCTCAACAATATTAACACTACCAGTTGTTTTGCATTCTCTTCCTCATTATTGAAATATATCAGTATATCAACAATGAATATTATCGCAAAATTGTACAAATAACTACACAAAAATCTATTCATCAAACACATGAAATTATTTGGAGCATTTGTAAAACCAAAAGGAACCACAAAAAACTCATAATGCCCATACCAGGTTTAGAATGTGGTCTTGTAAATTCCCTCTTCTTTGTTGCGTACTTGATGATATTCTGATCTCATATCAATCTTTGAGAACATTGCTTCTCCATTGAATGGATCAAACAAATCATCGATCCTTGAAAACAAATACATGTTCTTGATTGTCACCTTTTTCAAATGCATGTAATAAATACATAGCCTGAAAGTACCATCCTTCTTCTTCACAAACAACATTGGTGCACCCCAATGTGATATACTTGGCCAAATGTATATGTTGTCAAGCATTTCCTTGAACTAAAACTTCAATTCCACTAACTATGGAGTGCTCATGGTATATGGTTTCTTTGATGTTGGTACCACTCTTGGTAAAAACCTAATATAAAGTTCTGATTCCCTATGAGGTGACAACTCTAAAATATCTATTGCATATACCTCTTAAAACTGCTAAAAAATTGGATACCTATTTAATACTTTTGCATCCTAAACATATTTTCCTTTATCACTAGAAACATGCAGTGCAAACAATTCACACCCTTTCCTACTACTACACTTTTCCTGCATAGTTATAACCATTATTACTGATATATGCTTCTTCTTTCCTTGCAATATTCTCTTCTCTCAATCATCATCCAAGCACTTGATAGTCTTTTCATAACAATTCTCCTTAGTCCTGTGAAGGTACAACCAATCCATACCCGAAATCATACTTCATGAACCTAATGGAAGCACATTTAGATGTGTTGATATAGACATACCATTCAACTCGAATGCATAAGCTGTTTCCAATGATGAAATATTTTCTTTTTACTTGTAGCAACCCACACCAACCAACCAAGACTCTGCATGCACATCTTTTCTCAAACAAAACTTATCCATTAGGTTAAGTTTACCATAAATATAATTAGATCCTATTGAAATATGTTTTCATTAATGGCACCAAAGTGTTGGGAAAAAAGTTTTCAGTGATGGAAAGAGGTGAAAAAGGAAAAGAAAATGTAAAGGAAATGGAAAATAGTGCAAGGTAGAGGAAATTAGAAGGTGCAAGGTGCAAAGGATCTGGAGCCAGTTCTAGAGTAGCATATCACATCATATGCAAGTTAAATCCATTCAAATGGAAATATCTCATCTTTCCAGTGGCACAAACAAGTTTGAAAATGGTCTCTTCCATCGTGAGATAGATATAGTCAAATTTTGTGATCCGAAGTGAAATATTGCTGAGTTAGAAGGAGTTTGGAGAAGCCATGGTGCTTAGCGAAGTTTATCACATTCCCAAAGAGTAGCGTCAAGGTTGGAGGACCCTCTATGCAAAGCTATGGGTAGATATGGTAGACACCTTATTAGTAGGAAGCATTTTCATTGGATATAGGAGGAGCGGGATGATGCCATCTCTGTGGTGGTTCCCTAGCATATGCACCCCAGCGGATCCAACATGGTGCAAGAAGTAAAGTATCGAGATGTGTTAGAGTGGGTGGATCCCACCCAAAAGTGATAGTCCAAAGGGTTCATCCTGACAAAACCATTTTGGTTCACATAGCGAATGCGTCGAACGGTGGATGTCGAGAAATGAAAAGAAAGCTCTGACCAATAGGAGTTGAGAGAAGGAACCCACCTTGAATATTCAACCTACTGAGGGCTAGCCCATAGGAATTATAAAGTGACACATAATAGAGATTCATGTCGATAGAAGAATACAAGGGCTAAGCATTGGGAGGTACGCATTGGGCCACGTGATAATCTTCCAACAACACCTGAGACTCAAGTGTCTATATGTTTTCGACAAAGTTGTAATGAAATCTATGGAAATGACCTCCCATTTCAATTCTGGAATCAGAATCCGCTATAATAAACCACCAAGATGTTTGCAATCTAATTTAACCTATTGGAAATCCAAACACCATGTGATCAAAGTTTCCACTTCTTTGTTCAGATTCAACCAATATTAAAACTTCTTCACAACTATCAACTTCTTCTAATATCTCAGGTGACCTAAATATTTCTTAACATGAATTTCCCTCAGGATAACCTTCTTTATATCACCATTGTCCGACACATAGATCCTATCCCTAAATCTCACCAAACCATTTTTCATGAGATAATAATATAGATTCCACATCCTGATCACATGTACCTTGTTGTTGTAACTTTTCCTTAACTTGATTGTATATATCATCCTACTTCCCTTCCTGTAAGATCTGATCCTATAAAATTTTCCCATATGAACTCATAGTTACAATGCAATTTACCTGTAGTATTCTACTAAGAGGATCTACATCCTAATTATCCTTTCCTTTAATGGGCCTGATCTCGAAATCAAACTCACTAAGATTAGCCAACCATCTAGCTTTCTTGGAATTTAGATTAGGTTGGTCAAACAAGTATCTCAACCCACTATGATTGCTCATCAAAACATAAGAAGATAGTTCCTCTACATCTTCAATGCATCAATGGTCACTACCAACTCAAGATCACGTGTCACATAGCTCTACTCGTGCTCATTCGGTTTCCTTCACTCGTAGCATACCACCTATCTCTCATGTATCACGACTCCACCAAGTGCTCTCTTGCAATCATTTGTACATACCATGAACTCTTTATAGATATTTGCAATATTTAGAACTAGAGAATTTGTAAGCAACTGTTTCAACTACTCAAAACTGGTTGCACATTCCTCTTTCCATTCAAAATTATTTCCTTTCCTTTGCAAAGATGTAATAGGATAGGTAATCCACGAGAAGTTCTTATTGAACCTCCTATAATAACTTACCAACCCCATGAATGATCTGAGCTCATCCACATTCCTAGGAGTTTCCCATTCCATGATCTCTAATGTTTTTCGGGTCCACTGTTATTCCTTCCTTTGAGACAACATTTCCCAAGTAATGAACTTTATTATAAAATAAACTGCACTTACTAAGCTTGGCATACAAATGATGCTCTCTCAATAGTATTAACACTGTTGCAAGTTGTTTTTCATTATCTTCCTCATTCTTAAAATATATCAATATATCATCAATGAATACTATAAAAAATGTTTTCAAATAAGAACACAACACATTATTCATCAAACAAATGAAAGTGGTTGGAGCAGTAATCAAACCGAAAGGAACCACAACAAACTCATAATTCCCATACCTAGTCTACAATGCGGTATTGTATATTTCCTCTTCTTTTGATGTGTACTTGATGATATCCTGATCTAATATCAATCTTTTAGAACACTGGTACTCCCTTAAATTGATCAAAAAAATCATCTAACCTCGGGAAAAAATACTTGTTCTCGATTGTCACCTTGCTCAACTGGATGTAATAAATACAAAACCTGAGAGTACCATTCTTCTTCTTCACAAACAACACTGGTGCAGCCCAATGTGATGCACTTGGCCTAATGTACCCCTTGTCAAGTATTTCCTTCAACTGTAACATAAAATCTACTAACTTTGGAGTGTTCATCCTATAAGAAGCCTTTGATGTTTGTGCCAATCCTAGTAACAAATTGATAGAAAATTTCACTTCCCTTTGAGGTGAAAAATATGGAATATGTACTAGAAATACATCCTAAAATTGCTAAAAATTAGGATGCCTATTTAAGACTTCTGCATCCTAAACATCCTTACCTTTATCACTAGAAACATGCACTGCGAACAATACACTCCCTTTCCTATTACTGTGTGTTTCTTGCATAGATATAACCATTCATACCAATGTAGTCTTCCTCTTTCCTTGAAATATTATCTTCTGTCCATCAGCATCCAGACACTAAATATCCTTTTCATAACATCCACCTTAGTCCCATGTAGGTATAAACAATCCATACCCTGAAGCATACTGCATGATACTAATGGAAGCACATTTAGATGTGTTATTGTAGGCATACTATTCAGCCCAAATGCACAACCTCTTACTCAATAATAAAATATTTTCTTTGTACATGTAGCCAATTGCACCAGCCAAGACTTTGCATTCACTTATTTTCTCAAACCATGCTTATCCATTAGGTCAGGATTAACATAACTATAATTAGATCCTATTGAAATATGTTGCCATTGATGGAAATAGGGTGATGGCAACATAATCTTCAGTGATGTAAATATGTGTCAAAGGAAAAGAAAAGGAAAAGGAAATGGAAAAGAGTGCAAGGTAAAGGCAATTAGAAGGTGAAAGGTAAAGCTAATTAGAACCTCATTGATATTGGTACGTACATGTCCAAAATTGCAGGGTACAAAGCTTACACATGTGATTAGGGTTTTTGGGTTCCACCTGTAGGGTTGACAAAGGCATTTTTCATCCGCAATTGCATGCATCCAGGCCTATTAACATGGTTGGAAAGCTTTAGTTGCACGCATGGCTCTCCATTTGTGCAGCTGAGGCTTAAGATTTCATTTTTACAGGTGATCGCAGTTGACCATAATTGACCACAAATTGGGAAAGTTAACTCTGATCAATATTGTTGCTAGAATCATATTTTTTGGTTGATTTTGTTGGGTAATTTTGTATTGTCTCATTGTACACTCCGCTAAACATTTTATTACAATCTAATAGAAGAATAATTACAAAGGGTTTTCCCCCTTGTGGGGGTTTTCCTTGGTATTTGATTGATCTGGTGTCTCTTGTTGATGTGTTGATTTTCTCCTATTGTCATTTCATTACTGTTCTATCTTCACTTATTATTGATTGGTGAAATAATTAATTTATATTGAAAATATTTCTAATTGAAGAATTGAATTGGGCTAAAGTAATTGAATTAGCATAGAAAAATGGTAAAATTAACAAGTTCCACCCTAGATCAAAGGATCCATGCATTATAACCATGCTACATACTTGGATCATAAGGAGACCCCTCAATCATGCATGGAAAAAACCATTTAAAACTAAATTTTAACACCTAAATAATTATTTTTTTATTTTTCTTAAAATCATTATGAAACTCCTTTTCTCATGGTCTTGTCGTTACTTTCCCATGATAAAGCCCATCCAGTCCAAGTGTTGAACCTAGATTATCTAATACCACATGTATCAAACCACTCCACCTAATACTCTAGATGAATGGTCACCACTAATAAGCCAACTCTTCTTGTATTGTCAGAAGAAACGGGTAGTAAAATTTAGTTCTCACATCTTCTTTTTCTTTTTCTTTGCTAACCGTTATAGACATATTACACACACATACATGTATGTGTGTGTGTATTTGTATTAATACTTAAAAATTTGTCATGCTAACTTGGTGATATCCATAGCTTGTCTGCCTAATATGACATTTTTCAGAGCTGAAGGGAGGTCGATGACATGAGTTGTATTGCGTTGAGCTAACATGCTCGATTGTTATCATGGAAAGGGGGTGGCACAATCAATGTTCCAACCCATAGTTTTGGTTCTTCATCGAACAAGCCTTATTGCCTTTGCTCATCCAACGACCAATGTTCATTGTACCACCCTCTCCCTTGATCATTCCATCGACCCCTCCAGGTGTGTCACAATTCATCCCCGTCATCCAATCTCCAGTGATTTCCATCGTTCATGGTCACGGTGGACCCCACGCCACGTGTGCCTCCATGGTTCCAACAGAGAAATAACCATTGTTATCAACCATGATGCAGATCTTAGGCAGATACTCACACATCTTAATGGTGATTCTATCACACATGGATTTTAGTGAGTCAACTAGCGCACTCATTAAAATGGATTGACCACGCCCAGAATGGGAAGTACGGGAATATTTCCCATCAGATTGACGATGCACATGCATTCTGGGGGTCAAGCCCATTTTTCCAAACCACCATGGGAACCCCTCAGAAGTGGGGCCTAGTCTCAATAAACCTGTTGTCACATATTTTGGACATGTGTTTCCTCTTTAATGGACTCGTCCTTCCAGTTCTTCCAATGTTGGGTGCGACATCATCTCGATACACTCCCTCTTGATGCATTCTCTTGTTGCACCACTTTACACTTCAAAGTTCTGTGCAGTGGGCTAACTTGTCAATTGGGACTTACTTCCCACCAATTGACCGCCTGCATATGCGCAACCCTACCATGCACCTCCTTATGTCATCCTGCTGGGCCTTTCCATGTGCATTGATTTCCTCCACCTTAGTTCTCCTTCGGGGTGAAGCTTTAAGGGTTACACCATCGGGTGGACTTGGAAAGTGGGTCCCTCCTGCACCATTCACACATGCTGTTGGTTCCTATTGGATTGCACGGTGTCCCAGCTCCATGTTATCCCTATGCCTTATTATCGTGCACATTTGAATGTCCTACGATTTATTCTCCAGACTGATACGTCAAGTTACCCACCTCCGAGCCAATGACATAAACACCATGCCAATGTGTCAGCCAATTCATCTCGTTGACCTTATCTCGGGAAATCCTTTGGGCGACGCATATGAAATTTTGTGATGGCAATTCTAGTCCATGTCAGCTCCCTTATCCAATGGTGATACAAGGGAAATATCGACAACCAATATGTGGATGCCAAGTGAAGGGTTTTGAGCCGAACGAAAGATAAGGTTTTCCTAAAATTATCTTATAAGTTTAGGACTTCGCCCTTCCTTTATAGGAACACTTTCTTGCATTCGATCCTTACGATGGCCCGAATTAGGAATTCTTACTAGATCACGAGCATACGCTCACTATTGAACCTGGTGGTTCTCATTAAGGAACCAAAAGACTGATATGTCCCTTCCAGTGCACTCTAGCCCTGGCTCTAATGAGGATTTTATCGCAGGCCTTTACAATGGCCATTTAAGAGAGAACACCTCTATTTCTAGATTACATGAACCAACCAAGATTGACATGACATGGAGCTCCCGCAACAGGGGACCATGCTCATATATAATCATGAATGGGTTAAAATGATTGAAAAAGGACTCGTTTGGCATAAATACACTTCAATAATTTATGCTCTCATCATGCATCTTCGCGATGAAGCTAGGAGATATATATTAATTAACAAAGGATATAATTTCTTTACCAATGCTAGATCACATTGTCTACCTAGTAATATATGCCTTGTACCTTCAGTATTAATATTAATACACATACACACACAAATATATATATACCTCCCTTCATTTAAAATAACTTAACGCCAAATCACAGTCACAAAACCATTTAACGAGGTCTCTTTCTTTTAATATTAATAGTATAAACTATCAATATTTCAAGCAGTCAATGAAAATTAAATTTAATACTCATAACATATACTAATGTATTTAACTAGGGTTTTCCCTTCCAATCCATATCACTCTTAGATATTATGGGAAACTAAGGTCTGGGTCTAGGAACCTCTTGTCTCTATGATGTGGAGAGAGTGAAGAAATTCTTCGAACACCTTCAAGCATTAATACAACAAATATGTCACTCCTGAAACTAATGAAAACATAGCCATGCCTCTTGCAACATTAACATCGTCTAAACCAAGAATGCAAACATGCTATTTTATTAATAAAAAACATAGGAGCATGTGTCTTAAGAATTTCATGAATTTTCCAACTAAGAGTGGGAATCTAACTCTCCATCCAATTATAGAAAAGATACAACCACTATTACTTGTAGCTGTCACCCCCTAGCTAGATTTGAAAGCATGAGGCAACCTGCTTTGAAAGGGAAATATTCAACAAATACACAGTTGAAACAAAGCACCGTCAAACCACCCTACCTTCATCCTCATGGAAAGCCACTACTCTTTATGATGTTTTTTCACAACATGCTTCGATAGGGATTTTTTGACTGTTAATTGTATGGCACATATGAGGCCAAAATCCCTTCCCTTTTCCTCTCCTCCACTCCCTTTCTCAATGAGAGCTGAATAGGAGAATAAAATGAGAGAGTGTCCTCTCCTTTCCTCTGCCTTCAATTCTCTCTCCTGGAAGTTATTTCCTCCCACTGTCCTTGTTTTCAACATAGTCCAATATTCATAAATTTTGTCCTTCCTTCCTTGTAAATTTTCTCAAGGTTGCTTCTGACTATGTACTTCACTTCCAACCCAATTTAATTATGAGAAAAAGTCTATTTAAGGCTAAATATCCAACCTTTAATGACTAACATTAGTATTTTAATTTTTCCCGCAACAAGGAAACCTTGAACATCCCAAAAAAGTAACCTCATCATCAAAACAAGGACTGATATTTAACTTATCAATTACCTCAAGCAATTTCCTACCTAAAGAAATGGGATATGTGCCCCTCTCTTAACCTTTTAATTTATAATATTTACATTGCATACATGAGGATAAGAAATTTGGGTTGTTACACGTTTTCAAACATTCGGAGGGGTTGGATGAGCCACATATGCCTTTCAGTATTTACCACTCATCATATCACAGGGTGTTTGGCTAACTCACAATTGAGTTATTTTCTGGGACTCCCCTTCTTTCCCAGTTCATATTGTTTTTGATTTCCTTTCTATCCTTTAACACTATAATTAGTCATGGCCTGGCTAAGATTCGTTCGGTTCTTGAAGATACATTAGATGTCAGTATAACCCTAAGGTTATTTCGATGGGGCTTCATAGGTCGATGGGGATTCTTGTGGTGGTGGTTTTTCCTACATCTCACCGAGAAGGTTTATTTCTATATCATTTTGGGTATTGGGAGGGGCTTAAATAACTAGGATTAACTATTGGCTTATAGATCCTTAATTTCATTCACATTGGAAATTTTTTTTTGATCGTCTTCATATTTTTTAGGATTCACTTTTGGTGGTGAACTGGGTTAACTCAACCCAAGTGTGTCATTCCTTTTCAGTTTTAGATATTTTGCTAGATACTTTTAGACTGAAATATGCTTTGTTTCCATGACTTTTAATGATGTTTTCAGAGAAGGTAATAAGGTTTTTGACAAGCTTTGTAAAGAATACTTGCACTTGGATAGGGGGCTTTGAAAAATGATTGAGTTTAACGGTCATGTTCCATATTAGTTTTGTCACCGCCCGTTTATGGAGGAGCCTATCCCTGATGATTATGGTTGATTTCACTTAGCCCTATTTATTGTATATATTTTATATTTCATATGGACATCATAATAGTTAGATATAATTTTATTTTTAGACTTATTTTTATATATGCTAGTGCTCAATGCACAATGAATGAAAATATTTGCAGTTGTTCTTATAAAACCTATTTTTGGGTCGTTATTTTTTGCAAACAATATTTAGAAATTATATACAATATGCATGTATATATCCAGATTCTCCTGATCTAACAATATTTATCTTCTTGATAAATACATAATCCTTCCACTATTAATATTTTGTGGAAATTTAAAAACTCAATTGCAAACACATGAAGCAATAAAAACAATTGCACATAACACAGTTGTTTAACGGGAAATCCTGAAGCAGAAAACCACAACTATCATATATTATGTATCATGGAGATCATGTAACAATATCATACAAACCTTAGTACATCAAGCTCTCAGTAAAATCAATCGTCACACACTAACATGAAGAAATCTGCAAATCCATGCACTGATTTCTTGTCACCTGATAGCCTACCTCCACTGCGCAATCCCTGCTAAAGAAGACCCCTGAATGAATTTGAATCTACCTTTCATTGATTGCGAAATCCTCATTGGCAACTCCAATGTGTGTGTGGTGCAATCAATGCATCACTATAGTCACAACAGATAGTCCATCTTGCCCTTTCACCTATCTCTCCACTGGGTCTCCACTGGAACTGACATGCAATGTAGTTAAATGTTGTATATGTTTAGTTGATTAGTGAGTTATTATTTTTGAATTAATTAACTAATTAATTCACTCCACTCTCACTAGTGTATCATTCAGTTAGACTAGATACAACTATCTCAACTAATTTTAACTCCATTAATTGACTTAAACTGAATAACAACTCCATGAACTACTCTTCCAACTATGTCATAACTTTTCCACTTCAGTTCTAACTAAGTCCTCCATGCATGAACCACTATTAAACCATAAGAATTGCGTAATTACTTCAGTCCACTGATTTTCCAAATCTGTATACTGAAATAAAGTGCTCCAAGAGAATAAGTTGATATTTAGAGTCTGATTATTATTAAGGGCTAATAATAATCGAAACTTCTATTTTTATATCGACGATCTATAAATAGACTTTATCCAATATTCTAAAAATAGAATTTCATCTATTTTTCGAACTTGACCAACCATCCAAAAATAGCATCCTGCAACTTCTGAAATATGATCACCATGTCTAAAATTAGACAGTCTAAAAATAGACTTACACCTAAAAATAGCCTGCAGGCCCACTTAGTGAAGGTGACTGATTTTCACTGAGCTCATCATCTTGTTGAATCACAACAAAATACTGTAACCTTTGGAAACAAAATGAATTTTTATTGCCTCTTGTGGGATCAGGAAAGATTCCAGTCAATGCACATATGAGTGCATACATGTAGTGTATTTTTTATCATTATATATGAATGAAAATATGGGATTTTGTTTCTAGGAAAAAAAATACATAGTTGACATTAAAATATTGTGCTTAACATGGCCATTGAAATATTTTATTTATGTTCCATATTATCTATATTAAAATGTTTTTTTTCTTAATATATTTTAAAATATTTTTCTCCCTTATATTGGAAATATCCCTCAATATATATTTGATATTTCTATATCAATCAATCTATATACTTGATGTTGAAATATTTTACTTGGAATATTTTACTTAATATGCATATTGAAGTATTTTATTTATAATCTACTTTGAGATATTTTTTAAATATTGCCTATCAATTCGATATTAAATATTAAATGAATTACACATCCCTCTTATTAAGAAACAATATATATATATATATATATATATATATATATATATATATATATATATCTGTGTGTGTGTGTGTGTGTGTGGTAATTTTTTTGAAAGAGGGAGTGATGGAATCATTGGAGGTTTGCAGATTTGGATTTGTGCATGGAAGGTTCTTTATGAAGGATTTGCTACTATTGAGAGGCTTTTGTTGTAGATTTAGGGATATGTGTCCTTTTTTTCTTTCTCTGTGGGGTGGTTTCGACGTTTTACTCTTTCATGTTGTGAGGAAGGGGCTCATTGTCGTGTTTCTATACAAATTCGATTTGGGAAGGAAATTCTTATCCCCTTTTATTCATTCATGGTCTTTGTTGAAATATTGGGGCAAATTTTTTCTAGGTTTTCAAGGTTTTTATGTGGTTTGATTTTTTATTTCATGGGATTTGGGATGGTTTCTTTGTTTATGTTGTAGATAACGGATTTGGGTGAGGGATCACTTCATGCATTGGATGAGAGAGACAATATTGGAGAGTTTTAAATTATTATATTCATGATTCAATATCCCCCCATGATATTTTCCTACCCATCTTGGATCGTTACCCTCATATTAAAGAATATATGAAGGAAATACCCCCTCTTTCTATTATACAATATTTTTTCACACTCCACTTTGTGTCGTCATGTCGCCAGTTTCACAAAATATTTTCTCCATGAAACATGTCTAATACATACTCAAATATGTGAAAGAAGACTTGATTTAAAAATATTATGGAAATCTTGTCAAAAACCCTATTTTATAAGCCCAACGCATTTTGTACTGCTAATGACCCATGCTTGTCACCCTTTTCAAAATATGAGTCTAGTGTTGGCAGTGTGACTTTTGTCAGGAAAATCTGTGGTGATCCTTTTCTCTTCAAGCAGTTTTCCCAAAAATTGAGGAGAAGCTTCCCTTACTAGAAGTCTCGAGAGCGGTGACGTGTTTTCAAGTTCTTGATGATATGAGAAAGACCTCCCATTCATGGCCATGTATCCTCTTTCCATGGATATTTTCATTAATATGTGGAACTCCTCCCACCTTTTATGGATCCTCGACTCCCTCTCCTTCCCTACACTAGTAGAACATGATGAAATTAGTGAGTAAGTGACTAAAAAAGTTAGTCACCATAATTATTTAAAGTAAATTAGTACTAAATTTGAGCAATTTTAAATGGCCAAACTAAAAATTACTAACTTAAATGACTAATTTAGTTTAGGGATAAAATATACGAATATATAATAAGTGACTAAACTAAAAATGACTAACTTAAATGACTAATTTAGTCTAGGATTAAAATATATGACTAGATAATAAGTGAGAAATTAATAATTATTAATGTGAATGAGTATTATAGTCCAAGAACAAAAATATGACCAAATAAAAAGTATAAAAAGTATATCAATTAGTCATTTATGTTAGTAATTTCTAATTGTGTCACTCCAGAGATGGAAAATTGGAATTTTGATACCAGAGTGTTTCATTTCACTGCAGGGGTCTCAGAATCCATCTGCACTGTTAAAATTTAGAGACAAAGGGGTTTCTAAATCCATCTATAGTGTTAAGATTATGAATACCCTTTTGTCTCTAAATTTTAACACTACAAATGGATTCAGAGAACCCCTTCTTTGAATCCATATGGAGTGTTAAATTTAGAGACAAAGGGGTCTTTGACTCCATTTGTAGTGTTAAAATTTAGAGACCATCATTTGCGATAGTAAAATTTAGGTAGATGGATTCAGTGACCCCTTAAAGGGGTACATGAACTCATCTATAATGCTAAAATTATAACACTTTTATATAATCACTACTAAAACAACATATCAATTGTTATTAAAATGATTAACCACAAGACATATTAACATAGTCAATATCCTTGTCATAAATAGAATATATATATATATATATATATATATATATATATATATATATATTTCTTCTCAATGAATATCATGACCAACACATTTTCACTCTAATTTATTTTTAACAATTCAATATATAAATATACATAAAATGAGAAAAAGTGTGTATCAGTGTGGAATACATACTTGAACACAATACACACTTTGATATAGAAAATTGGTCATTTTTTACTATCAACATTAATACATAGATTGAATATATAAATATACATAAAATAAGAAAATGTATGTATCAATATAGAATACACATTTGGACATAATGCACACTTAGATATATGTTACACGTCATTCTGCCACCATGACATTCGACTGTCAGTATAGGTCTATCACCATCCATTTCATGTTCCCTTAGAGGTCAAAAACACTAATGTTCCTTAACCAATTCTTGGAAATTGGAGAAAATCTCTTTAAAACCATCAAAATATTACCTTTGAACTTTTTATAGCCTTTTCCTGTGCATGCACTGATGCTTCTTCCATTAGCCATGATGATCGTCGTTTTGTTCGCCACTAAAACATGCACACCCCCGTAAAAATAAATTAAATATAAAAGTAACTTCTAGAAACCTAGTTGGTCGAATATTATCCCAACTGGAAGCCTCTAGAGTCATGCCAGTTTGGGCTTTAGCCCTCTACTCATGGAGCTTATCCCTTGGTCAAAGGAACTCAAATCCATTCATGGGAGGAACCCATCCCTCTCTTAATGGATAAGAAACTACTTCAATCTCTCTTTAAATTGAACTAAAGTTTCATGTTGAAGGGCAGATATTGATTTGTATATATTCTAAGCTGGAGAGAGTTCATAGAGTTCATAGTTTCTGAGATAGTAAGTTATTGTTGGCACATTGAAGATTACACTTTTGTGCACATGACTTCATGCTGGTCATTCTAGAGAGGAAGGATTATTGGACTGAAGGAAATGGTAGTCAGACACAAAGGAGAAATATGTACAACATCAAGGAATAGGTTGTAAGATTTCTCCTTTTAATTTCTGATAATACATATGGATCTCTTTTTCTCATTTTCTTATTTCTGAATTCATGGAAATGATGTCAATACTTAGATTCCTTGATCACTAAGTTGGATTAGTATTTATGATTATTATATACTGCATGTGCTTTGATCTTTTGTATTGTTTATGATTGTAGGTTCTTCTCAGCATTGAGGAACTGCTTTGGAGCGAAAGGAAAAAGGCTACATTGAATATCTTAGTTGAAAGGTAGGAGCATGACCTCTTTATTTCATGTTTATAATAATATAAATTAGAAATAATCTAGTGAAAGAGATATTCAATGGATATTTGTTTCTAGATATTCGTTGGAGTACTAGGGAGTTCGCTCTTTTCTGCAAGAGGGATTAATCCAGATAAAAATTTGGCAACCATACTAGGGAAGACAAGTTCAGTTTTCTTTGGTTTGACATTCTAACTTTCTTATTTTGACTTCTCTGTGTGTGGTTAGGTACATGAACTTTTATATTCTCTGAGATAGAAAACCTATTTTTTTTTTTTTTCCAAATTTTCTCTTCCATGCGCGATTTTATGTGGAAAATAGAGCAGAAACCTACGCAACTTGTCAGTATAGTTAAGTGGGCATGCAAAATAGTGTTAACTGAGAAGCTGGGCACCCCCTGGGAAATTTTGAAAAAATTTGAAATTATCTCTTCTAGAGTTAGATAACCAAATTATTAAGGTTTAACCTGATTTACTCCAGTTATCGGAACCTGTGTATGAAATCCTCTTTAACACCTTAGAATCTTGTTTGATTAATCATTCTTTTTGCATTATACAATTAGGGTTTTCCTTGGTTTTCTTTTGCTCCTTTTGGAAGATACAATCATTTGCCTAAGATCATTGGTTTTATGTTATTGTCTCCTTTAACCATTAGGATTATTGGCAACCTTACCTTTTTTGAATATTTTTTTCTTATTCGATTGCAAAACAGAAAAGATTTTAGATCACTGAACCCTGATTTATCACAAGCTAGTCTTTCATGGTTTCATTTTTACTAGTACAAGTCGAAACATTCTTAGTCTAATTACAACTAAGGGAAATCATTTAGAAAGACATTCATAAGTATCCTAGTTAGGATTGCTAATTATAAATTTGATTTTCTTTGAAGTTTTTATACTTTTTAGGGTTTTTTAGAAATTTCCTTCTTTTGAGATTTGTTTGTTTATCAAAATTGTAGTTTTTGTCTTTGTAATCAACAAAATTTTATTCGCAAAAGATAAATTGATCGCGCTTGTAAATTGTGTTCTTAATGAAATTGTTTTCTGTTCGAAAAGGAATTTGATATCCATACTCCTTCGCATTAAATAACATCCAAATCAATACAATGCTTAATAAAATAAATCTATAATTTTTTTACATTTTCTAGGCCTCATTCTACCGATTTAGATTAGGCTAGTGCTTCAGAATAGGTTTTAATAAACATTCCAAAGAAGTTAAAACAAACAAGTAGCATCTTGTGGTAGGGAAATCTAATTGCTGCTCAGGTAATCGTACCCACTTCATTTGTGAAGGTATAAGAAGTGCACGTAATAAAAACGGTAAACCTCAGATTAACCATAGTTAAGGAGCCTGGTGTCACTTGTTAGAAATCCTTGTATTTACCATGTAAAGGAGCTTTGAAAGGGATTGATCTTGATACTCTGCCCTTGCGTGTATATCGGATCATAGATTTTTCCCCCAGGTGAAATTTTCTCAGTTAGTGATCTTAGTGGCCATAATTGTTAGGATTTTCCCAAGGTGATGGTAGAGGGAAGGTCCCACTATACTTGGAGCAGACATTGATTAGACTCACTTGGACTTTCCAGAGGGTACTTTTCACTTTGAGATGGCATAGTGGAGCTACTTGCATTAGACTATTTCATTAAGCAGGTTTTAGGGTAAGTGTTCCAACCGCCAGTTTTCCACATTGATTTCCGCGATGTTGGATTTCATCACAAACTAGTGCTTTTATTATGGAAACATATTATTTGTGTGTGGTTTTTATATTAGATTTTGTAGGTGCCTGTTCATTTGCTTGATTTTTTTAGCGACCTTAGGTGTATTCTTTTCATTTTATTTATTTATTTTGTGTGTTAAAAGATTAACCATGGCTGAATTACCGAGAAATTCACGTAGAATGCAGGGGAAATCCCCTTAATATACACCCAGTCAATTGGAAAGAATTAAAACTGAAGGATTTAAACAATCAGGAACTTGGTCTATTGAACAAGGAGAAACATCCATTTCAATACATCCCAATTTCAAAGTTAATCAACCTCATGTTAACACTCCACCGATTCTCCCAGGCCAAGGAGGAGATCAGCAAAGATAACCACAAACCAACTTTTTCTTAGCAACTAGCCCTACTAGGTAGGAGAGGGCTTTCTCCGCGAGGTCACAGCCAAATTGAATGGATCGAGAAGGTTTTACGCTAGGTATAGTAGCACTCGAGTTGTTTGTTTGATTGGTTTGTAGGGTTGAATACTGGATTAGGAAGACAACATTTTGTAGCTAGGTATGAAAGGATCAAAAGGATACACAACATCAAAGAGTAGGAGCGAGGTAGCAGCGGATCAATGATAAGTTTGGGATTTTTTCGGTGTAGTACAGGGTTTAAAAATTGAAAGAGGTCCTGGTGAGCAAGTCAAGCACGAATTGACCATCCAGCAATATGAAAACACTAAATGATATTTCCAATCCAAACAGAACTTTAAAGAAAGAATTTTGTTTTTAAACTAAAGGAAACACATAGATTAATGTAGAAGTGAAAGGATATCATGTATAATAAGAAGAACCATAATACAAGAAACACACTATTAAAAATCCATTCCACATGAATTCCTACAATATTGTTGCAAATGTTCCTTTGATTACTCAGAAAATACAAAGTGCAAGCTAAAATATTTTTTCTCCTCTGATTGAAACCTCTTTTTAATTACAAAATATGAAATATATAAAATAACATTATCATGGGCCACTTCTTATTTCTAGTAATAAGAGCCAATCTAAAACAACAATAAAATCTAAATACAAACAATAAAATAATGAATCCTTTCTAAAACAAATCATACTGCCAATTATGGAATGATTGCAAAACTCCCAAGTGATATCGATCTTCCGCTAGGTATACTAATTCGATATACATAAAATCTGAGAAGATTCAATGTGATCTTCAAATATAAGTATCATCTATTTCGAGCGGTCCAAAATTGGGTTTGACTACTACATGGTTGCCAAAATATCTAGATTTGCTGATGATTTCGTGGAGTCGGTATTTTTCAAATGTATTCATTGAATCTGGAGTTATCTTCATGTTAATCCTCTTCCTTCTTCAAGATCAATTCCATTGGTGTAAGTTCATTCTGTCCCAGCAAACCACATTTATAGCCATTACCTGCAATTTCTATATGCAAGCAGTCCCTTTGGATAATGCAGCTTTCAGCATTTTCGAATTTTGAAAGGTGGCTAACAGTCTCACTGCTTGCAAAGTTATGACCATTGTCCATTTCTTGAGAATTGACACAGTCCCAACATACAAAATCCTGACCCAGATAACTTTGCAGACTAGACCTTGGTATTCTACATCAAGAGATTGTTCTCTTAACATTACAACTCTTAAAAGAAAACCTGAGCCAAATAGTGAATAAAAGCCTCCTGAAACATCAATCTCTGATGTCTCCTCCCAGAAGTATCTCACGATTATACGCTTTGGCCAATGTTCTGGATCCCAAAACTCCTTCAGTAGATCCTCATGGATGTCCACGTATTGACGAGGAATATTCACAAATTTTTTCATTACCCATGTATATCACTTCCAAAGAATCTCAAATAAAAATGAACTCAGATTTTATACTTGGAAATTGATCAATGTGGGCATCTTGCTATTTTGAGAAGAACACCATGGCAGAGGTGCCATTTTCAGAAACCTAATAACTGTTTCTACTATCAGAAGCAGAGATCTTAGAACCGAGTAAAATGTAGTTCTTCGATGATTAAAAGACTGTTGGCACCATGAATAAAACGATGAGTGGTATGCACAATAAATGGCTCCATAACACACAACACTAACATACACTGAGATTATAAATTGCCATAGAATCTGGAACCATGATACATTGTCTATAATTTGATTCCTTTGAAATTGTTTGGAAATATAATCCAAACTCTTGAAACTCTGCCATCCTTTAGAAAAAACCTATTTTCATCTCGAACGGTTTCAAAGATTCATTACGACCTTTTAAAATCTCAAATGTGCAGAATATTTGATGATCCTTTCAGAATTATTTTTCAACCTGTGCACTCGTTTTCTCTATTTAGACATTTTTAATAAAATTTTCCAGGTACCAATCACATATATTAATATTTTTGTGCTGCCCCTTGAGGACAATCTCCATAGTATGATGAGAACAAGTGAAAATGGAAGTATTTCCACTAGCAAGTAGTATAAGAAGTTTATAATTGGATGATTCAGAACATGAATATTTTAACTATAAATAGGACCAAACTCTATTCACCACACATGTGATATAGTCCGGTTACAATCTCTGCAACACATGAAACGACCAAAGTGTTGTATTATTTTTGAAACTTGTTGACACACCTTCATATCGCTGTAAACAATGTTGTAACTAAATTTTGACCAAAGATTTGGTCTTCCATTGCTTGCATAGGATATTGAATGAAGGCATCAATCAAGGCTTCCCATGCAACCTGTGTGGCAATGTGCACTTGTGTATTAGGATCTACAAACGTTTGTTGTGGTATTTTCAGCATCTCGTTAACAAGCGACCTTAGAAAGTAGTGACAATGGAGATGAGAAAGTCAACATAATTTTTTGAAGGCACCTTTCAGACATGTCTCTTTCTATTTTATTAGTTCTAATAAGTCCAAATATGGGACAAATCCCTCATAGTATTTCTCATCTAGTCAACCAATTTTACTACCACCCGAAGCACTTGAGTCCACTGTAATAATCTCCAAGAAGGCGATGTACACGAAGTGGACCAATAATACTAAAGGATCCCAACACTTTCATAACATTGCTTCCTCCATTGTAGTCATATCCATCAGTTGCAATAAATTATAAATTTCCTTCTTTCTCTTTCTCTAGGATCTAGATGGTCATAGATTTCTCAACAAGAGGCTGTAAATAGTTCAGCACACCATAGACATTCCACACCTTCTGAAATACTAAATTCAAATGGGAAGCATAAAATTCCAAAAATATTTGAGGGTAATCTAGAGAAAATAATTTTCCTCCAAGGGAAATATTCCTCCAACACTTGGTGTTATTCCTTTGAGCAAGCAACCATTACCTTTCCAACAATTGATAATGTAGTTAAATTCACAAAAACTGAAAGTAACAACAGTATGAACCCCAAAACCACTGTTTTCAGACCAAATTTTGTCCATTTATATTGAGCAAGCTTAGAAGTTTCCTCGAGGTATTTATACTAAGCATCAATCTATTTTTGCAATATAGATAATTTTATTTGACATTTTTCACTATCAACACCATCCTCAAACGATGAATATGGGTGGATTTATACCTTCAAAACTTGCAAAGACAATGTTTTGGTGAAATTAGCATGTAAAGGATAAAAATATGATATAGGATTGGGTGAAAATGGAAAAAAATGAAGAGAGGCCAATGATAATGGTAGAGCTTAGGTGAAAACATAGTAAAATAAGGTGAGGTGGGCGGGATGTAAATCCATGTGCTAACATCGGCTCCAACTAGGGAAGGCATCTCCTTCAAGAGGTGTCAAGAACCACATATTTTTGGATTTTGAAGATGAGTGCCTTATCCATTGGGAAATGGAGTCCAATCTGTAAACTGGAACTGAAATTGAAATTGAGAACTAATAACTAAACTCTGTACTACAAACTGTAAAATGGGAAATTTTACACATTGAAAATATGAATGCTAAAAGGATGCTTACCTAGTAAGCTTATTTATGCATATATATTTCTATTCTAACACTGAATGTATGATTTCAAGCAATGTAAAATATCTAACATAGCCAATAAAAAATATGATCCATTACTTGGGCCCCTTCACTTCCTTTAAAAAAATAAGAGCCAGAGCTTGTAAGGGCACTAGAAAATGATTGTAAGTTTGATCTTCATAACAATGAGCTATGAGATCATGAAAAACATGCCAAATAATGGAAATTAATTGGGACTCTGCAGTGAAAAGATCCTTCATATAGAAAGAAATGGGATAATGAAATTCATGACCTATTTCTTCATGTTTAAATTATTTTCCAAATTCATGGTTATGATTGGGTACTTCACATATGCTTTATATATCATCACACATTTTTAGACATGAGTCATTATATTCACTATCAAAACAATCCTCGATTCCACCATCAAAATGCAGCACTATTGTTTTTTGTTTGGGAGGAGGGAGGTTTTCCATGAAATTTTTAGGATCTTGGAAATTATATCATTCGATTTGATCATTTAAAATATTAATCTCTTTCTCAAACCTTTCAAAAATTAATTCAAAGAATTTGGTTTTACCTTCAGGAGAAATCTTTGTAGAGCTCAGACAATGAAGCACAATCGTTGAAAAGACCTCATCTATTTGAATATCAACTAATTGATCCCTAAATTCTTTCAAAAATTCACAAAATATAGGGTTTTCCACATACCCAATCATCTTGTTTTATTATGCGACCTGATCAGTGAGAAGTGGAAGCGCTATGAATGTCTTGATTTATGGATTATTCTGTCAATGGAGTCTTTAGATCAACCTGAACTATGTGGAGTATCCAGGTGGATGATTCAACCTTCTTGTGTCCGACTATTTTCCACCATCAACAACCAGATCTAATATTTTTCGTTATTTCACTACTACATTTGGCGGAAATTCCGACACTCGGTTCCGATGCTTTTGACCAAATGTCGGAAATTTCCCCAAATTTTTTCCATCCCGCCCAAAACCGTCGCTATACCGACATTTATAGAAAAGTGTCGCAATTGCGACGTTTTGAGGAAGATGTCGCAATTGCGACACTATGGCCAAAAGCGTCGCTATTGCGACGACTGCCTCCAAACATCGCAAGTGCGACACAATATCTAAGTGTCACAATTGCGACGTTTAGAGGCCTTCGTCACAATAGCGACGCCTTTTCCGCTGTCGGTATAAAGACACTTATATGCGCGCTAAATAAAAATACGAAACTTATATGCGCGCTACATAAAAATGATTTTATTGTTTCGTATTCATCGCAATAGCTACATTAACGTCTGATTTCACGCATGCATTCGCCCTCCGCTCTTGCAGAATAGCATTCGCCTTCAGCATTCACCCTCAGCTCTTATAGAACAGCATTTTCCCTCAACATTCGCCCTCAGCTCTTGCAGAACAACATTTGCCCTCAGCTCTTGCAAAATAGTAAGTTCTTACTGCAGGCCCTTCCTCCTATAGTAGGGTTGACTTTATTTGGGTTTTTTTGGTCAATTCCATTGGATTGTGTTAGGCTGTAGGGTTATCTCTAGATTTCAAGAATCAAGATTCAATACCCTCTATTGTCTTCATCACCCAATACAAGATTTAAATTTTTCCTAAAGAAACGCTTATTAATTTGGCAGCCATTATTTCTCCCTGCTTTAAAAACCCTACATTTAAATGAAAAAAAGAATTCCATTTCAACTACAAAAATCATTAGTGTTCAAATGTACATGTATGCTACATTAACGTCTGATATCATGCGCGCATTCGCCCTCCGCTCTTGCAGAACAACAGTCGCCCTCAGCATTCACCCTCAGCTCTTGCATAACAACATTCGCCCTCAGCATTTTCCCTCAGCTCTTACAGAACAACATTCGCCCTCAGCATTCGCCCTGAGCTCTTGCAGAACAGCATTCACCCTACATTCGCCCTCAACTCTTGTAGAACAATGCCCTGCATTCGCCCTCAGATCTTGCAGAACAACATTCGCCCTCAACTCTTGCAGAATAGCATTCGCCCTGAGCATTTTCCCTCAGCGTTCGCCTTCAGCTCTTGCAGAACAGCATTTGCCCTCAGCTCTTGCAAAATGGTAAGTTCTTACTGCAGGCCCTTCCTCCTATAGTAGGGTTGAATCTATTTGGGTTTTTTGGGTCAATTCCATTGGATTGTGTTAGGCTGTAGGGTTCTCTCTAGATGTCAAGAATCAAGATTCAATACCCTCTATTATCTTCATCACCCAATACAAGATTTAAATTTTTCCCAAAGAAACGCTTATTAATTTGGCAGCCATTATTTCTCCCTGCTTTTAAAATCCTACATTTAAATGAAAACAAGCATTGCATTTCAACTACAAAAATCTATTAGTGTTCAAATGTACATGTGTGCATCACTTGTGTAGGGTATTCCTTTTCCACTTTAACATTATCCAAGAATGTGTGCAATATAGTTCATATTTTTTGTGATTTAGATTATCTTGAAAAAGGAAAGGTAAATTATTTCCCATGGAAAAAGAAGGTTTTCCCTTTTTACTACTGGAAATGGTACAACAAAGTTCCATTTCTACCCGAAACTCCTATGAAACAGAAACCAAATAAAGGCCATGTCCTCAATGGACATCATTTGGCTTTGAAAATGGCCATTGCACCGTGTTGTTTCTTATATTACATCACGATAGTCTCTTAGGTCATTTCTTGTTTCTTGAGATGAAAAACAACCAAAGAAATTGTGAAGATCCTTTCAAGAAATAAATGACCATTTCTCAATCATATCTCAACTATTTTTTATTTTATTCAGTGGTTTCTTACTTTGAGAGAAACTTGACACTTTTATAAGGAATATAACATAAAAACACAAAATGGGAAGGAATTGATGAGGTAGATGACCTTTAGTTGTTGTCAATTAAGAATTGATAATACATGATGCATGTTTTGTACTACAAACTAGATTCCTTCCTGGAGTTAGGACACAGAGTATTGAATCAAATTTGTAGTTTCTTACTTCTTGTATTGGTTCATCAATCTTGAAATTTAGACATTGCATGTCTTCATTGCTTCATGTTTGAATAATTTGCATCATATCGTACAATAGGAAACTAGGAATTATGATTATTATTACTTTATGGATCTGTTAAGTTACTTTTAAGTTTGCATGGTTTAGTGTGAAATTATTCTAGTGTGACCCTAGGCCCAGGGGAAGGAATGCCAAGGACTGAGAACCCTAGTTTTTAAATTGTATTGTTTCTTATACCCAGAAACCCCTCAACATAACTTCTTATTAGTTCTTAACAATAATGTTGTAAAAAATCTGAGAATTGATATAGCAAAATCTCGCACTTCTCAAGATAAAGTCCTAAAGCTAAAGTGTGATACCATGTGTAATTCAATAGCCCCATTGTCACCTCACCAACCTCTTTTCACTTCGGGCTAGCTCTCCTCCAACTCAAGGGGGGTTCTCCCTAGTAGATGTTAGGGATCTAATGGCCCAACCAAACCAAGTCAAGATCCCCCTAACTCTCTATGTTTACTACTATCAATAAAAATATTGAACAATAGGGTCAGACATGCATCCTGAAGATAAAATTGCCAGGGTATTTTTGGGTAATTTCAAAGGGAAAGTCCCCAAACACATATAATCAAGGAATTATAACGTGATTTCAAACATTAAATATCAACAAAATCGCTTAAAGGATATTGAAAGGAAAAAGGTGATGGAATATAGAAAGTGCCTTACTTAAATGCTCTAAGGATTTTTCAATAGTTTCTCCAAAAGCTTCACTTCAAGGCCCTTCAAGATCGTCTCCAACAATGCTATACCATCAGCTTCAACAATGTTGCTCCAAAATTGTCCTCAAGGTCTTCACAACAAGTTTACTAGAAGTTGCTCCAACAATATATTCAATAAGGTCTTCATTGTCAACTCGTCTCTTGTTTGGGTGCCTTAATGTGCAATGACATGTTTCCAGGACTGAATTCAATGCAAGGCATATTTGAAGCTCTAACTCTGTCGTCCGGTGTCTTATTAGAAATTATTTCAGTTTTCATTTTGTGTTTTC
This sequence comes from Pinus albicaulis, assembly GCA_034641835.2. Lineage (NCBI taxonomy): Eukaryota > Viridiplantae > Streptophyta > Pinopsida > Pinales > Pinaceae > Pinus > Pinus albicaulis. The sequence goes on along the minus strand of CM076577.1, from coordinate 787,272,824 downwards.
AAGTTAGATATTATTTTCAAGTTTTTACATTTATAATTTTATTGCAATGTGGCAGACTGATCAGAGCAGTGCAGGAACAACCCTGAGACGGGATGATCACAAAAAGAGGCCAGCGGAAGAACATGTAAAGTGCCAGCATTGCTCTATCTTCAGGTATTTTAGTTATTTACATAATTGAAATAATATTAATTTTGTTCAAATATGCAGACACCTAGCCATGGTACGCCTGATGATTCCCTCTTTGAAGAAGAGCTTTCTTCATCCCTATCTCCAGTGTTCTTGATGCGAAAAAATGCACGAGATGCAAGGTCGGAATTTAATACTTTGATAGATGCGCCTCAAACACCTGAAACAGAAGAGAGGATAAAACAACTTATGAGCCAAATAGAAACATAACAGGTAATAATAAAAAGTCAAAAGGATATTTTTTTTGTTCTGCATGAGATGAATTGTGATAGGTTGATTTTTAATTTTTACATTGACTAAACTAACAAAAATTTCTTTTTTATGTAGCATTTTTTAGCACTTGCTGAATCCGGTGTTGGTGGTAGTGGGACACAAGGGCAAGAGATTGCCCAAAAACCCTCTCGTACACCTTCTACTCCTTTAGCTGCCAGCCAAGAAACACACCCTGCCCAAGCAGACACCCAGCCAACCGCTGAACGTGTTGGCAATGATGAGGCTGATATGGCTAACTACATTATTGCGTTTCCTGGAGCTACACATGTCAGCTCCACAGGGACCATTAATGGCACGTTATTGGTGAACGATGAAGGTGTCCCTATAAAGCATGTACAACTCCCAGGTAAATTTTAATATTTTAACTATTTCATATACTTTATCTAAAACATATTTATCATGATTTTTATTTTTAAATTAATGATAATATCTTTTTTTTTCCTGTGTAGGAAACAATGAGTTCTACAGGTATCTGGAGATCCATGCGTTGGTAATTTTTGGCCCAACCATACGCACAGGGTGGAATTCCCAGAGTTCCAACCTGAGAAAATAACTTCTAGATTATCTAGAAGCCCTTTTTGGGGTCGGCACATTTGACAGAACAACGGTGGCTCGGGTAGCCGGAAAATATTTGAAATATACCAAGGACACCTATAGGACGCAATTGCAATTTAACCCTATATATGAGCATCCTCTCACAGTTCCAGAGAGTGAGTGGAGAGCACTCATCCATGGCGGAAAAGAGAAAAGGGCAAAGAAAGAAGGAAAAATGCCAATTGGACCCGCAAGGTAAATTACAACTTTAATTCAATAGCTTTAATTTTCTCTATGTCTAAAATAAAAGTGTTCTACGTCATATCTGACTTTAATCTTTTGGTGCTAGGGTGCCTGACACCTCAAAGGCAACCAAAGCTAGGATTGAAAAAAAGGGCCATCACAAGCTAGGCCAGGGTGGCTACTTGAAATTGGCCGCAAGAATTGTAATTAAGTAGTTAAACATCTTATAATTAATTGTATCGCCTTCCAACGTTTTTGTAATCCTATCAAATATGATTAAAAACACACAATCATATGTAATGTAGGGTGATGACTTCGAAACAGAAACTACAGAGGAAGATAAAAATATCGCTTTCCATTTCGGCTATCAAGCCGTAGTTGAACGTCGCATAAGCTTGGGGCAGGTCCCAAGATCCAGAATGCCTGATAAGGTAAAACTTTAACCTTTCAATATGTTTGTTTTCATCCATAAATTTAATGTCTAAAAACTTTGTTTAAATCAGGGGAGCAACACTACCGACGACGCAAATAACTCAGTTTTAGAGCCAAATGTAGATGATCCTCACGTGCAACCTGATCATTGTAGTAGGGACCAGGCCGACAATGCTACTATCAGTGAGGGCCGTGACGGTAATTAATTTCCACTTATAATTTTTTCTAATTATACCTTGATGGTTGTCCTTATAACGCTTTTTGTTTAAATGACAGAGAATGTTTCCCTTGAGGATCTTACCACCAGAGAGGAAGACAGGGCAACAGTCCCAACGGCGACAACTGGTGCACCAGGTAAATAATCTCATTCCAATTTTTTTTATTAATATTACCGAACTAGTTCAATGATATTTAAAAACTGACAATTAAAATTTAATATTATCTGTTTTTGTAGGCGATGCCCCGTCACTAGATGAGACCAAACATCGTGACTACGCAACTAGGTCAGCGGCGACAACTGGTGCACCAGGTAAATAATCTCATTGCAATTTTTTTTATGAATATTACCGAACTAGTTCAATGATATTTAAAAACTAACAATTAAAATTTAATATTATTTGTTTTTGTAGGCGATGCCCCGTCACTGGATGAGACCAGACATCGTGACTACGCAACTAGGTCAACGGCGACAACTGGTGCACCAGGTAAATAATCTCATTGCAATTTTTTTTATTAATATTACCGAACTAGTTCAATGATATTTAAAAACTGACAATTAAAATTTAATATTATCTGCTTTTGTAGGTGATGCCCAGTCACTGGATGAGACCATACATTGTGACTACACAACTAGGTTAGCGGCGACAAGTGGTGCACCAGGTAAATAATCTCATTGCAATTTTTTTTATTAATATTACCGAACTAGTTCAATGATATTTAAAAACTGACAATTAAAATTTAATATTATCTGTTTTTGTAGGCGATGCCCCGTCACTGGATGAGACCAGACATCGTGACTACGCAACTAGGTTAGCGACGACAACTGGTGCACCAGGTAAATAATCTCATTGCAATTTTTTTTATTAATATTAATGAACTAGTTCAATGATATTTAAAAACTGACAATTAAAATTTAATATTATCTGTTTTTGTAGGCGATGCCCCGTCACTGGATGAGACCAGACATCGTGACTACGCAACTAGGTCAGCGGCGACAACTGGTGCACCAGGTAAATAATCTCATTGCAGTTTTTTTTATTAATATTACCGAACTAGTTCAATGATATTTAAAAACTGACAATTAAAATTTAATATTATCTATTTTTGTAGGCGATGCCCCGTCACTGGATGAGACCAGACATCGTGACTACGCAACTAGGTCAACGCCAACAACTGGTGCACCAGGTAAATAATCTCATTGCAATTTTTTTTTTATTAATATTACCGAACTAGTTCAATGATATTTAAAAACTGACAATTAAAATTTAATATTATCTGTTTTTGTAGGCGATGCCCTGTCACTGGATGAGACCAGACATCGTGACTACGCAACTAGGTCAGCGGCGACAACTGGTGCACCATGTAAATAATCTCATTGCAATTTTTTTATTAATATTACCGAACTAGTTCAATGATATTTAAAAACTGACAATTAAAATTTAATATTATCTGTTTTTGTAGGCGATGCCCCATCACTGGATGAGACCAGACATCGTGACTACGTAACTAGGTCAGCGGCGACAACTGGTGCACCAGGTAAATAATCTCATTGCAATTTTTTTTATTAATATTACTGAACTAGTTCAATGATATTTAAAAATTGACAATTAAAATTTAATATTATCTGTTTTTGTAGGCGATGCCCCGTTACTGGATGAGACCAGACATCGTGACTACACAACTAGGTTAGCAGTGTGGATCGAAAGGCACGAAACAGGAGCAGAGCATGATGATATTGATGATGTAATTAGGAGCTTTAAAAATATGAAGAAGAAAAAGAAAATTCGATAATGTAAAATATTGTATTATTATAAGACAAATGTTACCATACTTGGAATGTTTTTTGCGTTATATAAAAAACTCATTTATCATACTATTTTTATGTCAAGCATTTATTGCAATGTTTCCTTGCGTACTTTTTGTTGAATTGTTTTTTATTAGTTATTGAATTTTTTTTTTATGTTCATCAAAGTAAAAAATGAAATATAGATTGGGTATTGGGGAATTAAGAGTGATGTGAGGGGGGGGGGAGGGGGAGGCGCCATAAGAGCTTCCACCTTCACGTGATTGGCCCTGTTTAGTAGAGAATAATTTATTGGACCGATTTAATCTTGGAGCAAACCTCCCTCGATCCAGTGTAGCAACAAAAAAGTCATTTTTGACTTAGTTGCTACTCTTTCAGATCGTGGGAGGCTTGTTCCAAGTTCATGCAACTCCAATAAATTGTTCTTGAAATGAAGAGGAGCTTATTCAGGTATGTTTTGACATTTTCAACATATATTCTAACATTATCATAAGAATGAATCTTAGAGTAAAAAATACTACATCAATTACTTGTATTTATTGTATAGATAATGATGGATTTTGATTGACTTGGTAGTGCAGGTACAAATCCTCTTGCATCATGAGCAATACAACTTGTCAACCAGGGTCATGTACAAGATATTTTTTCTTGTGCGCTTTACCAGGTTCATAATGTCACATTTTGTAAGTTCCTTTACAGTTCATAATTCAATATTAAGCATGTTCATGATGATTATCTAGGTTTTTTGTATGTGTTTTTTCATCTATTTGATTGTAAGCAACTCTACATGTTCCTTGTTGTTCACTATGATTTCTCCCATTACCACTCCCAGGATGAATCCGACTTTATTTCTACATAGGTTACTTTATTGTTACTATGATTTCTCCATTTACAATTTCATAGGTTACATCATGTAAAGTTGTCAATCTCAAGTTGGTGATGAGCTTTAGTTCTCCAGATTTGGGGCTTTTCTGATATTTTCTCCCTCATGTCATTCCTGCATCACCTCGTTGTTTGAGCATGCCAATTGTCTACCACTTGTACCAATTGGCACATGTCAATCCCCGAGTGGTGCCACATTTCACCTATTTTCAGTGAGAGTCTAGGGTTTCTCTAACATAGCTTCAGAAATCCGATTCAGTACCTACTTGAATATTGTCACATAATACTCATGGTTTGGATTGATGAGCATGTTCTGAATGGTTGGTTTATTCATAAGAACAACCCATATAGTCATCTTGAGATATTTCAGAAGTTTTTTCGGGTTTCCTTTTTCACCCTTTCTAGTGGGTGGGATGGTGTGGGGTGATCCATCAATACTGGTGCTCTTGTAGTAGGGAATTTGTTTTTGGGGATATAAAGGATCATTTGATGTAGATATCCCATTGGATGCATTCGTAGATGGGCACGAGAGGTCAAGAATTTAAATTAAAATATGCAACCTCTAGCATGGCAACCTGAAGGCCGCGAGAGACACTGGTTAAAGATTGTTTTGTGCTGGCCTTAATATAGTCGTGATTTATTTCTATTATATTAATGCAAATATATAGTCCGGTCTCATTAAAATGAGGATTGTGGTTGTATTTATCTTTGGTTGTTTCTCTCTTAATGCTCCAGAAGTTGCCAAAAGTTGTGATAGTTGTTTAGTTTTCCTGTTACAACTTAAAAGTGGTTTTTAGCAATGGGAGTCATGTTTTTTAAGGTTCATACTAATATGAAGATCTTGTAGTTCTATATTCAAGATAAGAGAAGATGGCCTCTGCTTTGGGCAGTATGACAACAATTTCCACATCTACCTCATTGGGTAACAATGGAAATGGGAAGAAGTTGGGTGCAATGTTTGATAATTATGGCAGACAATTGTCTTCTCTTTCAGTTTTTTCACCCATTTCCTTTAATCGCTCAAGCAGAAGAGGGACTCTGAGATTACGCGACAGAGAGAAGGAAGTTAATACAAGAGCTATGGAAAAGGAGTTGTACTTCAACAAGGATGGCTCAGTGACAAAAAAATTGCAGGTCAGAGAAAAAATTATGTTTAAAGGAAGGTCACCTGCACGTGAAACTTCACTGCGGTGGATCTTTCCTTGTCCACTTATATTTGATTTTAATGTGTTATTTTAATTTTTCATGGAGGGTTGTTTTTGCATATGGTCTGGCATTCAATTGCACACTTACTGAAAGCATTGTCAATTTGTCTTGCAAGCGGTGTGAACAAACTTGCTGATCTTGTTGGAGTCACCCTTGGGGCGAAGGGAAAAATGTTGTCTTGGAGAGCAAGCATGGTTCTCCGAAAATAGTTAATGATGGTGTGGCAGTAGCTAAGGAGGTAATTTGTAGATGTGTGCTCTGGTTTTCTTTTTAATGTTGTATTATTTCCCCCTCTTAAATGTCTTAGATTTGGTAGGCATAATTTGAAAACTCAAAGGTGAAAGGAAACATATTTGTTACCCAGTGGTCTACTTGGCCTATGGAATAGCCACATTAGAGTAATGCATAAAGATTTTCACAACAATAAAAGGAAAGGGTTATGGCTAAGTCAAATTTTATTGTTATTGACAGTGTAATGAAATATATGTCAATGCTATGGTTTTGGCCTTTTTATTGGTTGAATTAGAGGACCCAGTTGAAAATATTGGGGCCAAGTAGGCTGGTTTTCCTTTTTTCTGATGGTTTGGTGTATCTAATTGAATTAGTTGCCTAAGGTATTTTTGGTTGCAAACTCCTTTTCATTTTTCATACAATATTGGCCTTATGGAAGACATTTGATTGTGTGGTCTTGTTAGATCTACAACATTTGTAGTTGTTTAGTCTTATGGCTGAGGTGCACTTTTATTATGGAAATAATTGATGCAATATTGTCATTTAATCCTTACTGCAGGGTAGCATGTTGAGAATTTTCTTGTGAAACATTTGGTATTCAAAATGACACTTGACCCTATACATAATCATGCACTTGACTTCAAAATTCATATTCAAAGTGTACCAGACAATTCTTTCAAAATTTCAAATATTTATGTTGTTTTAAACCATTATCTTTTTCATGTATTGGATGCTGAAAATGTGAAAAAGACTTTGGTATGAAACCAACTGGTGAATAATTTCCAGCAAAACAACCACTTCCAAGACATGATTTAGAAGTAGAACATATGTACTTATGAAGCATATAAAGATATCCTTGATGCATTGTCAATGTTTGGCTAGGGTTATTTTTGGAGAAAATAACTCCTTATTCCTAGAATATTGATCTTCAATACAAGTAAATGCCAGAGAAGAGAGATCATCATGTGACGCAAAAGAATTGAAATTGGACCCCTAAGGAGAGCTGGTGTGTCTACAATTGCTCTGTCAGCATTTTCCCTTGGTTTACCCCGTTCTTTTCCTCCAGACTGAGTCTTAATTGACTTCTTCTTTCTTCGGGTTTATTTATCAAATTCGTAGAATTTGATAAATAAATACTATCCACAATGGTTGGACTTTGATTTATATTCCCGACTTTATATGATCTCCAAGCCTTATAACCAATGTTTAAATTTCAACAATTTGTATTTATACTCCACGTTTCTTTTTAAATAAATAACTCGTAATGAACTTTCGGCTCTATATTTCACCACCCAGCCTTACAACAATCACGCTCCAGACTTATGCTAATTATCCACCAATAATTTAATTAAACAATTTCATTATACTCCGGCCCCACCTATATATATCAATAACCAATCAAACACTCATATCGTACCTGGCTATCATCCGCACACCTTAGTTAACCTCCGGGAAAGTTCAACTTGCGACCACCGTCCGATGGCCCTTCTCCAAATCAACGACTCTTGGCAATTTCGCTCGGCTTCCAACGTCGGGCTTTAACGTGTGACGGCGCGGGTTAAACGGTGGTTTTCCGGGGGTCACTTCTCCACGTGTCGCATTCCCTATGGAATCGCTCGCGAATAGGAAATACCGCCTACTCCGCAAAATGGTCCGATATGGGCAACCCGCTTTTGTGATTTCGCTCGTGGTTTTGGTACAGGGCTTGACCACGGGTGCAAGTCTAGTTCTGCTATCCTTTTGTTTGTTAACTCATGTCCAATCCTCGGGTCAGGTTCCGAAAGCACAACAATCTTGTCTCTTTATTAAGCGGGATTTTTATATTTGAACAGTGTTCACGACCCCGGTTCTCTACACAGACCTCGCCTTCGGGTGGGGTGAGTTCACAGGGTTATCCAACAATTTACGGGAATTCAAAGACAGAAGAATGGAATTATCAGTACCCAATCGCCTCACAGTTAAAAAATTCTTCACAATTAGCAGTTCGAGATAATTCAATGGAAACTAAGCTTGGAAATCATTTAACTAGAAACAATTGTTCACACACAGAGGTTTATTGCAGAAATCCCCTCTCTACTCTCCTCTTCCCTCTCTACTTTTATTCATCCGAGGAATTACAATTTATATACATAACATATGGCTCTTCTAAAGAGTAACATTGTAGATAACCTTAAAATCATTTGTTAACTATTTTTGTTTGACCATTTGATTGTGTTTGATATGTAGAACTCATGGCAGCTAGTGTTTCTCCACTCATATTAAATAATTAGTTCCAAAATTTTCTTGTTACTATTACTTTAGGAAAACCATGAAGACTATGAATTTCTTTCACAGACACTTTTTCCACTTGGCTTGTTGTTTATGTACTTGAGCTCTACAAAACAAATCTACAAAATTTGTCTATATAAATGACCACAAAAATGTAATACTTACCTTTATATTTCAGTAACCCTGTAATAAAGTCTATTGATATATCTTCTAGTCTTTGAATATGTATGTGGAATGGTTGAAGTAACCCCAGAGATTTTACTATCTCTCTTTTATTTATTATGCAAACCTGACCTTCTCTTACAAAATTTTGAATATCTTTCTTCATTCCTTCCAAAAATATATTTTTTGATCCTTTGAGATGTTTTAAGGAACCCTGCGTCCTACCATTAGAGAGACATGGGACTCCCTTAATATTTGTTTATTCAAATATGCTTGCGTGCATAAAAATATTCTACATTTGCACTAAAGTATATCTCTCTTTCACTCCCAATGCTCCATAGATTTCATCCCATCCTTTATAAATTTTAGTTTTTGTTTAGTACTATTGTCATTTTTCCATTATGGCAAGATTCTTCTAGGCACCTAGGAATAGAAAATGTAATTGGATATAAATTTGAGGCCTCTTCTATTTTAGAAAGAGCATCATGTACTAAATTTTCCTTACCATTTTTGCAGATTATCTAAAAATTAAAACTTTTCATTTTTTCTCCTCATTTTTGTTAATATTCTAATGAAATCCATAGCTTCAAAAAATACTTTATGCTATCATGGTATATCTTGACTTTAAAGTACCTCCCAGTGATATACTATCCCCATTTTTTATTGCATGTAATATTGCTTCCATTTATTTTTCATACATAGATTTCACCAAATATTTTCTTTGAATTCCTTGCTTTTAAAAGCCAATGATATCCCTTATTATGTTAATGTTACGTAAATTTCTTGTCCTAGTGCCTCAAACTCTACTATGAATGTTTTACCAAAAGTATGTGCAACCGATGTTGGTGTAGAAGACATGGCATCCATTAAAAGAGAGAATGCCAAAGTAGCCTCATCATTCCATATAAATGATATTTTCTTCAAGAGATATGTGAGTGGACTTGAAATGCATGCACATCTCTTAACAAATGATCAATAATATCATGTAAGTCTAAAAAATCTTCTAAGAACCTTGATTTTCTTAGGAATAGGTCATTTTGTAATATCTTGCATCTTTTGAGGCTCCAACTTCACTCCTTCCTTTAAAAAAATATGAACCAAATACTCGAATTCTTATTTCCCAAAAGCACATTTGGATATTTTTACATAAAAATGATTGTTCTCAATAATTTACATAACTTTTCCACATGTTTACTAGTGTGGTATTCCCATGATTTATTATAAATATGTGTATTATCAAAGAAAACCAACACAAATTTTATAAGATGGGATCAAACAAAATTGTTCTTAAGTCGAGCCCGCCAGACTTCAAACGGCGATAAAAAATAATTCAAACCAAATTCGCGTTCCAAAATAGCCTGCTGATGTCGGCCAATTTTGTGACGCAAAAACCAAATGAATTCCGCCCTAATTTTTTTCGGGTCCGAAGTTGGGCTCGCGTACGGAGGGAGAGTTGTGACGCGAATTTCTTATCAAATTCACCCTAATATTTTTCGGGTCTGGATTTCCACTGCACGAGCGGCCCAAACAAAGATCCGCTCCTATCCCTCTGTGACGAAACCATCGTACATGCTGATGTCATCCCTCAGATATGCAAGAAGAAATCATTGCCTTCAGAGAAAGATTGAATATTTTGTTAAATAGAGGATTGCCCAGTCCTATAGTTGCAGAAGATAAGCTAATGGACCTTGATAGTTATGTTGAAAAATTGGACAAATATGCTGATAATCAAGCTAGTTCTTCAACCAGTTCATCAACAGCAGCATTGCCTACAAGGAAAAACCTTCATGACAGATTGGAGAATTTATTTTATCTTGAGCATGAAGTAAATCATTTGTTCCCAAATCAGCCTAATTTCTTCAGATATACTGAGGCTGATGAAACACTAAGAAAGTTGCAAAGGACCAGAGTGCCAGAAGTTCAATGGTGGGAAGAAATGATGGAACTTTGGTAAAAATTATCCTTACATAAATTTTTGCCTATTTACCACAGTATATCATGATAAAAAGGTTAAAAGGATGAACAAAGGTCAAAGAGTATCAGAGCAGTTAAAGAGTATCAGTGAAACGAAATAATCAACATAGAATTACTGAAGAGGACAGCAGCAAGCCAAGATATAGGGCCTGCCTCCAGCACATTCTTAAAAGAAGGAAATAGCACAACATCAGTTATCATTTTTCTTATCTACGAGACCATCTGTCTCTATATTGTTGTAAAATACTTCTTAGTTATCCTAGATAATATCTTAATTTGTTATGAGATATTTTGTATTATTTTTTGTATAAATACTCCATCAATTGGAGTAGTAACTGTGGATTCATATACTTTGTAGTAACATTGACTTCTTCGGAATAAAGTGCTGTTGGAGAAATTTATTTGTGGCTTGCTGGATGATGAATTGATGTTAGAGACTTTTTGGAACAATGGATGATGAATTGATGAATTGATGCTAGAGGCTTGTATTTGGAACAATGGACGTCGGTACTCTATCTGTTGCTTTACTATTCTACATACTGCTATTTCACTTTCTTATAGATGCCACGGGCATATTTGGATGCTTTCTCAAATTGTCGATAATCTCTATGTGGATCGTTACTGGGTTTTATATCAAGTCCCTGTATGTGACATGGGGTATTTTTCTATCACTGTCTGGGGTGGGACTTCCACTTTTCTGGATGGATATTTGGGTTCCAATCTTCAGATGTGAAAATGTAATAACTTCATGGACTATTTTACTTCATATAATATATTCAAAACAACGTTTTTTTCTCTTGTGAAAAAAAAATGATTAATGTTTATCACTCTGCCTTCAAAACTAGCGATGCTGGTCTATGTTGCTGGTTTATTGATATGGTCTGATGGTCTTTTTATATTTTGGACATATCACACTTCTCACATGATTAGCGTTTTTCTCTGTTGCAGGATTTTGGGTACTTTAATTTGTATTTGGAACAATGGACGTCGGTACTCTATCTGTTGCTTTACTATTCTACATACTGCTATTTCACTTTCTTATAGATGCCTCGGGTATATTTGGATGCTTTCTCAGATTGTCGATAATCTCCATGTGGACCGTTACTGGGTTTTATATCAAGTCCCTGTATGTGACATGGGGTATTTTTCTATCACTGTCTGGGGTGGGACTTCGACTTTTCTGGATGGATATCTGGGTTCCAATATTCAGATGTGAAAATGTAATGACTTCATGGACTGTTTTATTTCATATAATATATTCAAAACATCGTTTTTTCTCTTGTGAAAAAAAATGATTAATGTTTATCACTCTGGCTTCAAAACTAGCTATGTTGGTCTATGTTGCTGGTTTATTGATATGGTCTCATGGTATTTTCATATTTTGGACATATCACACTCCTCAGATGATTAAAGCTTCTGCTCAAGGATTTGCATTAATTATCATAATAATGGACGCTTGCATTTCCATTGCTATTTTTACTATTCTGCGGTTTTATCATTTTTACTTTTCTTATAGATGCCTCGGGCATATTTGGATGCTTTCTCAGATTGTCGATAATCTCCATGTGGACCGTTACTGAGTTTTATATCATGTCCCTGTATGTGACATGGGGTATTTTTCTATCATTGTCTGGGGTGGGACTTCCACTTTTCTGGATGGATATTTGGGTTCCAATCTTCAGATGTGAAAATGTAATGACTTCATGGACTGTTTTTATTCATATAATATATTCAAAACAACGTTTCTTTAAAGTTTTTTTTAAATTGAACCTCGCTGTTTATTATACCGACCTACACCAAATCACGAATTGCTTTAGAAATGAACGCTTCAAGAGCTACGATAAAAACGTTGGACGAAAGACATTCAAAATGCTCTGACTACATTAATTGCAACAAGCCATAAACGTCAAGAGCGAAGGGTTCAAAACTGGACCACATTTTGCCGGAATTGTGGACAGCTATAACCGTCAAGAGCGACACCAAAACGTCGTATCACATTGTTGGAATTGTTGATGATAAAGCGCATAAAACGCTTTAAGAGCTAATGCTCAAATGACCATTTTCATTACACAGACAAGCTTAAAGACGCGAAGAGCGGCGAAACGCTTCGACGCATATTTAGCCAAGGTGATGGATTGGGAAACGTCGAAAGAGTGACGCTTGTTTGGAAGCAACGGAAAAAGTGTCGATAGTGCGACACTTTTTAATTGCATAGGAACTGCAACGGTATGGTAAACCACTTTTTTCCCACCCTCGAACTGTCGCTCTTGCGACAACTATGTGTCGGAATAGCTACGAATCGGCCGTCGGAATTTCCGCCAAATTTTCTAGTGTTTATCGGGGAGGATCTATCACCTCAATCCTCGGTAGTGGCAGAAAAATGTCAACAATCCACAGGCTCTCCTAGGCTAAGGAGGAGACCAGCAAAGGTAACAAAAAACTAACTTTGGCCTAGCAACCAGCCCTACTAGGCAGGAGCGGGCTCTCTCTGCGAGATCACAACCAAATTGACTAGATCGAGAAGGTTTTAGGCTAGGTATAGTAACACTAGGGTTGTTTGTTTGATTGGTTTATAGGGTTTAATGCTAGATCAGGAAGACAAAATGTTGTAGCTAGGTATGAAAGGATGAAAGGGACACACAACAGCAAAGAGTAGGAGCAAGGTAGCAGTGGATCAATGATAAGTTTGGGATTTTTCAGTCTAGTATAAGGTCTGAAAATTGAAAGAGGTCCTGGTGAGCATGTCAAGCACGAATTCACCATTTCAGCAAGATGAAAACACTAAATTATATTTCCAATCCAAAAAGAGAATTAAAGAAAGAATTATGTTTTTAAACTAAAGGAAACACATATATGAATATAGAAGTGAAAGGATAGCATATACAATAAGAATATAAAGCCAAAATACAGGAAACACATTACCAAAAACTCATTGCACGTGAATTCCTACAATATCGCTACAAATGTTCCTCTGATTACTCATAAAATAAAAATTGCAAGCTACAATCGTTTTTCTCCTCTGATAGCCAACCTATTTTTTATTACAAAATATGACATATATAATGATGCAGGAGCATATCTCGGATGCGAGGGATTGTTAGACTAAAGGACGTCGTAGCTCCTCTGCAAGACACATACCACAGCCACATGGCTGCGCATGGCCTCCGTCTTAAAACTCATAAATTCTGTAGTTTTTCTCCTTCCATGGGCTTTAGTCCACCTAATACAAGCCTTTAGTGCCATCCGAACTACTGGTCTTCCCACTTTTTCATGGCACATAACACTTTATCACCTACATCCTTCTCCTCTAGTTTGGAACTCTCACTTCATTTCACTTGTCCTAGTCTTGAGCTCCTCGCCCTCCATACTCCACCCCCATTATTGATTGAGGCCTCCTTCCTCTTCTTTGCTTCTCCCCTTGCCGCTCCTTTGCCCACCTACTCAGCCATGCCTCGAAGGCACACAATGTGATGTAGACATGGTCGTGGAAGAGTTTATTCCTCTCTCCCTCCCCTTTCCATCCGAGATGATGGCCATAGCCCCCTCCATGAGGGAAATTCGGAGTCCTCCTAGCTCCACTTCGATTCCTCTGGTGCTCTGAACCCTTCGCTCATCTCCATGACTCTCACTATGCATTTTGAGGATGTCACGAGCTCTGCTAGCTCTGGTCCTCGAAAAAGGCTCAGAAAATCCACCATCTCAACTTCTCAACCTCAACTGTCCAGGAAATCAGTTGCCTTTCCCACCAAGTCAGCCATGCATTCCTCCAATAGTGAAGGGAGAGATAGCTCCGTAGTATATGGAAAGGACAAGGATGCAGGATTGTGTTCAACTAATACACCTGAGCCAACGGTGAAGCTGTCAAAGAATAAAAAGGATTCCTTTGACGACAATGGTTGCTTCATCGTAGAAGAGCCTCCTCCACATGACCAGTAGAATGACTCACAACTTCAGAATTAATTTCGAGAGGTTTCCTACCTCTGTTTGGCTTCATTTCTCATTTTTCATGTTTTTCTTGTTCCTGCTTAGCACTTTAAATTTTTGAATAAGGCCTGAACATTTTGTTTTCCCCACTCGGAGCAGCAATCTATGGACTGGTTTCCCCAATTGGGGCAATCCTTTTTTTGGGATTTTGAACTCCACACCCACCAAGATTGGCTAGCATAGCAATTCAGGCAGGAAAGTTTCAATTTTTATTTTAAGTGCGATATAATAGAAATAGTTTGATTTAAAAAAAAATGATGCAAGAGAATCCTACTCCATAAATTCATTTTTGAAGAAACCTAAGGGGAAGTTTTCTTTTATGAAGGGAGAGATTCCTAAATGTTTAATCTATTAAAAATATGATTAATTTGTGATTGTTCTTGAATGCATGAGAACAATATAGATCTTAGGTGTTACAAGTTTCATGCATATTCGATGGAGCTGAAATATCTCATGGATATTGACTTAGGGATTTTAGGAGTTTGTTGAGGAGATTTTATAGGATCCGAACTAAAATTAGTTCATAATTATTTCATTGTAAATATGATATGCCTTAAAGGCATTCAAGGGGGGATTAGATAGGAAGCAGATAGAGTGAGGTTGGTGTGGTAGGAAGTGTGCAAAGGAACATTAAGGCCAAAGACTCGAAAGGGCCGAAGGAATGAGATCAGGCCTATGCAGGCTATGTGGAAGCCTTGTATAACTTATGTATGTTTGTGAGATTGAATGAAAATTCTCTATTTTTGTGTGGGAATTAGAACCATGCATATTATTTTTTACATATAATGTTAATTCCTGTTATAATATATGAGAAAGGATATATTATGGATGAATAAGGCTTTGTATATAGGTTTGGCAGTAGTAAGGAAACCTTTTTAATCGAATTTTTAATTGGAATCCCTGAGCCAAAGACGAGATCGATTAAGATCATTGATCTATTATATGACCAAATGATCTACATAACGAACCTCTGTAAGTTACATTTTGGGGTTGAATTTCTGTGGTTGTTAATCCTGTAAAATGTGGTTTCTATTTTATGCTAGTCTCTCACATCTCGCATTAAAGTCATGACAGAGAAACCACTTGCTCAGAGTCTAGGTTGAACACAAGTTGAATTGCAAGCTTTTGGTCGGATTGAAATTTGGTTAGATCCTTCAAGGATTTATTAGTTGAACTTGTGGATCGTGTCTCAGAAATTGAGAAATTGAAGAAAATCAAAGAAATTCCGGCGAAGAATTGGAGTGCTGGGTGAAACAGAGTATCGACACGCCTTTGATGGAAATATGCCACATTCAGGTCACAGTGGAAGCATATCAGTCCCAAAGAATAAACAAAAGCATGAAGATGGAATGGATGGTCAAGATTAGATCGCAGAAATGAAGCAGGTTGGATGGACGGACGAGATCATATCGCAGATTTGAAGTGACAGCGATGGATGGTTAAGATCCTGTCGTAGAAATGAAGTCGCAGGTGAAAGATCAAGAATGCATTGCAGAATTACAGTGGAAGATGGATGGTAAGGAAGCAATATCGCAACTGGAGCAATGAGGTCGTCCAAGGATCTAGAGACTATGATAAGGAGCCACGCGTCGTCTGAATATTTCTTCACATATCGCAATCAGGTGAAAGAACCTTGTTATTGCTATTTTTTAAGATGTGCGACATGCGATAAGGTATTTACTGCGATTTGTGAAATCACAAAATCGCAAACATTATGATATATGTTATGTGCGATGCGCGATGAGGTTAAAGTTTTAAATTTGTGATATTGCGATGAGCTGATTTGCGATAAATCCTAAATTTGTGATATTGCGATGGTCTGATTTTCGACGAAGCTTAAATTTGTTATATGGTGATAAGAAAATGCAGAGAAGTTCAGTAAACGTGTATAGATCATGTGAAAAAGCAGAAAAGGGGGATTAGGTAAGGTATTTTGGTTTTAATCCAAAATGCCACATATTTGGTTTCGATAGTTGAAAATGGATTCAAATATATCCATAAGAGATCTAATGAAAGTATGTGGGGTGTGTTTATAATTTAAAGCACACTTTATGCTGGAATAAATCTTGGGATTTGGGTAGACTAAGATTTGGGTCTACACATTGAGTATTTGCGGCCATATGGTTGCATCGTTTTTTGTATAAGAGCAGGGATTTCTCTAAAATATTATCAAGGAGGCTCAATTCTACTCATTTTGAAATTGAGGGACAAGAATTTTTATATGTTGGAGGTTTAAATAAGACCATGAAAATGGAAATAATACCACAATATTCATAGATAGAGATATTTAAACTGGGGATAGAGCCTATAATTCTCTTTGAGGAAGCATAAGTGAAACCTGTGCATGGAGATTAAATGTTTAGTGCAGAGGTGAATGTCTAGCAGTAAAATTGCAGAAGAGTGTAGTGAATTGAAGAGGACAGTTAGCTGAAGGTACCTGAAGATTGAGGAGAAGTATAACTTGAGATCATTCCATCTAAGAGAAGAGTGAGAAAAAGACAAGGTAATGGAAAAAAGGTCTTGTTAAGTGGTGAATTTTGATGAATATCAATGTGTATATGCAGGTAGTAGCAGACAAGGGAATTGTAGTAGGCATACAGTCAGAAGAAGAAGAAAGGGAGGATAAGTTCAGAAGCCAGAGAGGAGAAAGAGAAAGCTAAAAAATGGTTCTAGAGGAAAGAGAACCAAGTGATCCCAGGAGATCAAGCACAATATGGAAGCTTGATAGGGGATTGTGTAGCAGTAATTGAGACTGGCTACGAGAGAGAGGCTTTAGTATAGCTCCCAAGTAGAAATGGAAAATCTCACAAGAGGAAAGGTGAAAATGACTCTAGATAGTTATAGGAAAGGCTTAGAAGCAAGCCATAGAAAGAGGAAACGGGATGCCAGAAAATATGGCAGAAGGAAAGTAGATGATGAAGAATTTGATAGAGAGATGGTTGAGTTAAGGGCACAACTCAATCATTTGGAACAACTGCTACAAAAGGAGATTATAGAGAATCTAAAATATGGATTGAATATAAGGAAAAGAGTCAAGTGGCATATTATGAGGTTATTTTCCAAGAAATTGATGCAAAAGATGAAGATTTATATGAAGAAGGAAACGAAAACTATTAGAAGTAAACATACAGAGGAATTTCGCCTTTGTGAACGAGAATAAGGGTCAATCATAGGAGAGGATGATGATGAGAGTGATGGGATTATGGAGTGCTTGGAGCAACACAAAGATGATATGTCGATGACATCAAGTGAAGAAGTAAATTATAATGCATTTCAAACTAATTGTTTGTATGAGTGTGAAATTGCAGGTACTAAAGATCAGGAAAATGGAGATGAACAAATGAAAAAAAATGGAAGGAGCATCAATCCAAGAAAAGGACTATTCTTATAAAGGAAAATGAGAGGTAGTTGATTCTAGAGTTGGACATCTTGAAATGATTGTTTTAGAAGAAGGAAGTTTAGCCTTGTGTCATGAAGACAACCTTGAAGAAGGTTATGAAAGAAATCAGATCAAAATTTCACAATTTTGTGAAAAGAAGAGTAAGATGGGAGATATAATTTGTTAGTTGTACATTTTATTATTGAGATTTTATCTAAATATTTATGAATAAATTGTTTGTATGACTGAGAACTATTGGAAAGTGGAAAAGGAGGAGACAATGTATGTCTTGAAGATGTGCAATTATGGAAAAGGGAGAGCTGATAAGGAGAGTGCAACTCAAAACAATTCTGTCAATGGAAAAGAAACTATAGAGAGTCAAAGACTAGGAAGCATCCAAGGACCCGAGGAAGAAGAGATCTTGTTATCTCATGCAGCCATGAAAACAAGGAGACTAACTTATGAAGACAATCATGAAGAAGAATTTGTAGAAATTTCTCAAGGAAGGACATAACAGAGCTATGCTTTGAAAGGTCATGAATGGATTTATGCAGAACCAAGAATTAATTGGGATAGAAATCATATTGCTGATTGTGATAAGAGAACTGCAAAAGATGGACAAAAAGTACAAGAAGAAGGTCATGTAATAGAAAATTGCAGCCAAAAAGAAGAGAAATGTATAGAAGATGGAAGAAATCAACCTTCCATCGAGAAGTTGAAAGGAGAATGGTTAAAGAATTCATATTCATTGGAAGTTTATGAAGGAAAGTGGGAGAAAACTCTTGAAATTATCTCACAGTACAAGGTTGGAACATTGATGGCCAAATGGAAAATATTTCTTCAGGGTAAAAAGAATTGTAAATTTAGGTTTGAGGAAGGAAGAAATGTTTGGAAGATTGACAAAGATCAAAGGGATAGGCTTGAAGACAATTCATATTTTAAATTTATGAATTGGATGCAGCAGGAATATCATAATTTTGAAGATGTAATTGTGTATGATCATTGCCAAATGACCATGATGATCATGAAATATTTGATTTTTAATTTTTTTTCAGGGTTTAGATAAAAATTTAGTTTATGACTCAGATGAAGAGTAGTGTTTCCAATAGGATGGAATTTGGGATGAAGAAAGCATAATTTTAACAACTCTTATGCAGGATATTGTTAAATAGGATTGTGGAGAAATAGACATGGCAGAATTTGAACAAAATTTGTTCACATGTCCAAAATGAGGTGAAGACCAAATATTTGATGATGTAGAAGCTGAAAGTGCAGATAAAAATTATGTGAATGCAAAGATCAATTGGCAAGATGAAGAAATTCAAGGGAAAACTTTCACAATTGAAAATCAACATACAGGAGAATGGTTTTATGTTTTCATACCAAGCAAACAGTAAAGCGGGTTTGAAGATGAAAGACTTCCACATAAAGCATTGGATATGTGGATAATGGGAAAAGAAGAGGAATGGTATATTATAACTTCTACCAATGAATTGTGGACTATATACATCATGATTAGAAAATAACCTCTTGGAGGCAACCCATGATGTTGATAGTGGAAGCACAAGATAAAACAATTGATAAAAGGTACACTGAGAAAGGTTTTAAATATTTTGAAACCTTGAGAGAGCAATTGGTTGAGTGTAATATATCTTGTGAAGGATTAAATTATTCATTCTGAAGAGGCATAAATCAATAGAAACCAGACATAAAGAAGACAACATTGGAAACAAAAGCTTTCAACTGGATAATAGGGAACAA
The DNA here is from genome assembly GCA_034641835.2 of Pinus albicaulis. Lineage (NCBI taxonomy): Eukaryota > Viridiplantae > Streptophyta > Pinopsida > Pinales > Pinaceae > Pinus > Pinus albicaulis. Next base: position 787,253,286 of record CM076577.1, on the reverse strand, counting down.
AAGCAACAACAAGTAGGTGATTGATAATGCAAGTAAGAAAAAGATTACTGCACAAAGGCAATTTAAGAATTGGGATCCGGGAGAAATTTATACATCTACAAGGCAAAAACAAGATGGCAAAGCAAGTGGTGAGAAACAACATTAATTTTGTAAACCGGGATGATTTCAAAAACAAAAATTCATGATTCGGAGATCATGGAACATTTTTTTTCTTTGGAGTTCGATGCAAGAGCATCCTACTCCATAAATTCATTTCTGAAGAAACCTAAGGGGAAGGTTTATTTTATGAAGGGAGAGATTCACAAATGTTTAATTTATTAAAATGATGATTAATTTGTGATTTTTCTCGAATGCATGAGAACATTTGAGATCTTAGGTGTTACAAGTTTCATGCATATTTGATAGAGCTAAAATATCTCTTGGAGATTGAGTTCGGGATTTTAGGATTTTGCCGAGGAGATTTTATAGGATCTAAACTGAAATTAGTTCCAAATACTTTCATTGTAAATATGATATGCCTGGAAGGCATTCAAGGGGGGATTATATAGGAAGCAGATAGAGTGAGTTGGTGTGATAGGAAGTATGCAAATGCCAATTAAGGCCGAAGACTCAAAAGGGCCAAAGGAATGAGATCAAGCCTATGCAGGCTATGTGGAAGCTTTGTATAACTTATGTATGTTTGTGATATTTAATTAAAATTCTCTACTTGTGTGTGGGAATTAGACCTCTTCATATTAGTTTTTACATATGATGTTTGTTCCTATTATAATCTGCGACAAAAGTTATATTTTCGATGAATAAGGCTTTGTCTATAGGTTTGGCAGTAGTAAGGAAACCTTTTAAATTGAATTTGTAATTGGAATCCTTGAGCAAGAGACGAGATCGATTAAGATAATTGATATATACTGTGATCAAATGATCTACATAACAAACCTCTATGAGTTACGTATTGGGGTTGAATTTTTGTTGTTGTTAATCCTATAAAATGTGGTTTCTATTTTATGTTAGTCTCTCACATATAGCATTAGAGTCATGATGGAGAAACATCTTGCTCAGAGTCTAGGTTGAACACAAATTGAATTTCATTCTTTTGGCTGGATCGAAATTTTGTTAGATCCTTCAAGGATTTATCAGTTGAACTTGTGGATCGTGTCTCAGAAACTGAGAAATTGAAGAAAATCAAAGAAATTCTGGCGAATAATTAGAGTTTTGGGTGAAATAGAGTATCAACAGGCCTTTGATGGAAATATGCCACAGTTAGGTCGCAGTGGAACCATATCAGTCTCAGAGAATAAACAAAAGCGTGAAGGTGGAATGGATGGTCGAGATTAGATCACAAAAATGAAGCTGGTTGGATGGATGGACGAGATCATATCATAGATCTGAAGTGAGAGAGATAGATGGTTAATATCCTATCACAAAAATGAAGTGGAAGGTGAACGGTCAAGATCGCATCACATAATTACAGTGGAATATGGACGGCTGAGAAGCCATATCATAACTGGAGCAATGAGGTCATTAAAGGATCTAGAGATTGCGATAAGGAGCCATGTGTCGTCTGAAGATTTTCTTCGCATATCGAAATCAAATGAAAGAAACTTGTATTTATATTTGTTAAAATGTGCGACATGTGATAAGGTATTCACTGCGATTTGTGAAATTGAAAAATCACAAACATTGCGATATATGTTATGTGCGATGCGCGAAGAGGTTAGAGTTTTAAATTTGTGATACTGTGATGGGAGGATTTGTGATAAATCCTACATCTGTGATATTATGAAGGGCCCATTTGCGATGAATCTTAAATTTGCGATATGGTGATAAGAAAATGTGGAGAAGGCAGGTAAACATGTATCGATCACGTGCAAAAGTGGAAAAGAGAGATGAGGTAAGGTATTTGGGTTTTAATTCGAAATTCCACATATTTGGTTTCGAAGATTGAAAATGGAGTAAAAAAGATCCATACGAGATTCAATGAAAGTATGCAGGGTGTGTTTAAAATTTAAAGCACACTTTATGTAAGAATAAATCTTGGGATCTAGGTAGACTAAGTTTTGGGTTTGCACATTGAGTATTTGCGGCCATATGGTTGCATCATATCAAACAATACAATGATGGGCCACTGCTTATTTCTAGGAATAATAACCTATCTAAAACAACAATGAAATCTATATACAAACAAGAAAATAATGAATACTTTCTAAAACAAAGCATACTATTAATTCTGAAATGATTGCAAAACTCCCAAGTGATCTCGATCTACTACTAGGTATACTAATTTGATATACATAAAATCTTGGAAGATTCAATGTGATCTTCAATGATCCAGGTGGCTCCAGAGATACACACAGGACAATGAGGTCTTATGAAAGCTAAAAAATAAAAGTGTTCATATTTCTTTCGAAATAGTTCCAGAGTTTAGATCTTGTCGTCTTGATCGCAATGGTGTGAACGGTTTGTCAAACCGAGCAGTTTGAAGTTTTGTTAAGGCAAGGGAAGTGGAGCCCACAACATGCCACATGGCATCCCAGTAAGCACGTGGGACACACATGGAAATCCCCTCAGCTGTTGACACATGGTACTTCTCCTTTGGCCCCTTACCCCTACAGAAAAGACAAAACAAAATGATATTTAATATCCCATATAGAAACAAAAAAAAATCATTGAAACAAACAACTATATATTAAATATAGTTATTAAAGAATCAAAATCAATTTAAATATGGTAAATAGTTATGTAACCAAAATCATATTAAATATGGTTAAATTCCATATTAAATAAAACCTCTATTTTTTTTTTTCGGAGACACTACAATATAGAGATACGAATTCCATATATTATATAGTTTGAAAAAAACTATATTAAAACTAAAATTGGGTTTTAAAACAATATTTGGACTCTATGTGGCTTAAACTCAAAACCTCCCAACAACAACTATCTTAATATGATTATGCCAACCAATGTGACAACCTCAAACTTTGTATTATTAATCCACACACTTGATTATAAAATGGCATTCAAATGGTTCAAGGAAACCATGGAGAATGATGGAGAATACATGAGAGATGAGGGCATAGGGAGGCCAATAGAGCTGCGAGCAAAGAGAAGGCAGGTCGAAAGGCAGACATACAAACCATTCAATGAGAGACTGATGTAGCATATGGCATGATTTTCGAGACAAATTCTTGTTTGATGCCAAGGGAATATTTTGACCCCAAGGAGGTAAAATTTTCAGAATGTATTAAACTTTATATGCATTTTAACCACAATTTCATAGGGAGCACACCGGTATGCCCATATTTTCCTTTTGAGTAGCGATTTTGCAGATTCCCTATGGAGAAAAATCTTCCAGAATCTTGAGGGAATATTTCATATTCCTTGGAGGCCGGAATTCACCGGTTTCACAATGAGGTCAACTTTATACTCATTATTCTCAGATTTTTGCAAGGAGCTCAATGGTGAGATCAGATTCCTATTTTGAGTTGCAGATTTTGAGATTCCCTATGGAGAAGCATCTTTGAGGAATCTAAAATATTCCCTAAGGTCCATATTTTCACTTTGTTAGAATTCAACAAATTGACAGTCGATCCTACACCTCTCGATGACACGAGTTCAGTAGTGCATTTATATTTTCCTTATAAGCCTTATGTTTTTTAGCCACTTTTCAAAGTGGATTTGCAGGTGTCAGCATTCAATGTGTGAGCAGTCGTTTTTAGCATATTCGATGCCATGAGATTGATGGTACAACCAAATCCAGCAATTTATCATCCTCTTCTTTAGATAGCTCCAGGAGGTGAGGAATATGCAGTGTGATAATGTACTTCTTTCTCTTTTTTCAATGAGATGCATTGTGCGGTATGGATCCATGTTGATGTTTGATGCGGGATCTTGTTCTGTTCTTTATGCGAGATGTAATTTTTGTCATGGATTTGTATTATGTTGATATCCCTTTGCTATCATGTTGGCAGGATACTCATTGTCACATGTATGTTTGATTGAGATCGCTTTGTTGCCATGCTGGCGGGATACTCATAGTCATTATGTGTGAGTTATTGTCATATTGATAGGAGTCATTTTTCTGAATGAGAGTTCCTATAGTGGAACATCTCGTGGAGAGTTCCAACCACTCCTGTGTGACGGAATTTTCATCGTATGACAGAGAAAATACCATCCATGTACATCATCACTCTTTCCAACAGTTAATGAAGCAACCTACACCATCTTGACACCGAGGCCCGGAGATGTAGTCCCTCCTGGACGAACTCTGTTATCAATGTCTTATGTTGCTAATGCTTGTTATGTTCCTTTTCTTTACATCATTCAGATGTTCATATGTTCATTAACATTTTGATAAATTGTAATCCTAACACATTAGCCGAAGTAAAAGGTCTTGGTTTAAAAGGGTATCAGGAATTTACCTGGATCATTCAAATATAAGTATCATCTATTTCAAGCGCTCCAAAATTGGGTTTGACTTCTACATGGTTGCTAAAATATCTGGATCTACTGATGATTTTGTGAAGTCAGTATTTTTCAACTATATTAATTTAATCTGGAGTTATCTTCATGTTAATCCTTTGCCTTCTTTGATCTCAACCCCATTGGTGTAAGTTCATTCTCTCACAGCAAACCAAATCTATAACCATTACCTGCAATTTCTATATGCAATTAGTCCCTTTGGATACTGCAAATTTCAACTTTTTTGAATTTTGAAAGATAGATAATAGTGTCAGTGCTTGCAAAGCTATGACCATTGTCCATTTCTTAAGAATTGACATAGTCCCAACACACCAAGTCCTGACCTAGATAAATTTGTAGACTAAAACTTGGTCTCCTGCATCAAGAGGTTGTTGTCTTGAAATTACAACTGTTGAAAGAAAACCTGAGCCAAATAGTGCATAAAACCCCCTTAAACATCAATATCCGATGTCTCCTCCTAGAAGTATCTCACGAGTATATGCTTTGGCCAATGTTATGGATCCCAAAACTCCTTCAGTATATCCTCATGGTTGTCCATGTATTGACGAGGCACATTCACAACTTTTTTCATTACCCCATGTATATTACTTCCAGAGAATCTCAAATAACAATGAACTTGGATTTTATACTTGGAAATTGATCAATGTGGGAATCTTGCTATTTTGAGAAGAACACCATGGTAGAGGTGCCATTTTTAGAAACCTAATAACGATTTATATTATCAGAAGCAGAGATATTATAGCCTAGTAAAATGTAGTTCTTTGTTGATTAAAATAATTTGGGCACCAAGAATCAAATGATGAGTGGTATGCACAATAAAATGGCTCCATAACACACAACACTAACATACAATGAGATTATAAATTTCCATAGAATCTGGAACCATGATACATTGTCTATAAGTTGATTCCTTTGAAATTGTCTGGAAATATACTTCGATCAACTCTTGAAACTCTTCCATCCCTTAGAAAATTCCCATTTTCATCTCGAACAGTTTCAAAGGTTCATCACCAGCATTTAAAATCTCAAATGTGGGTAATATTTGATGTTCTGTTCTGAATGCTTTTGCGACTTGCACACTCATTTTCTCTATTTAGACATTTTTAGTAACATTTTCCAGGTACCAATCATAGATATTAATATTTTTGTGCCACGCCCGGAAGAAAATTTCCTTAGTATTATTAGAACAAGTATTTCCACTAGCAAGTATTATAAAAATTTCATAATTGGATGATTCAGAGCATGAAGACTTGCACCTAAAATAGGACCAAACTATATTCACAACACATGTGATATAGTTTAGTTACAATCTTTGCAACACATGAAATGGCCAAAGTGTTGTATTTTTGTTTAAACTTGTTGATACACCTTCATTTCGCTCTAAACAACACTATAGCTAAACTTTGACTTGAGATTTGATCTGCCATCACTTTCACAGGATATTGAATGAAGGCATCAATCAAGGCTTCCCATGCAACTTGTGTCGCAATGCAGACTTGTGTATTAGGATCTGCAAACATTTGTTGTGGTATTTTCAACATCTCGTTAATAAGTGACCTTAGAAAGACAATATCTATACCTATATTACAAGATAAGGAGAGAAAGCAAGCTTGCAGAAGGGGAAATTTGATGCTATGATGACTCTCTCGTTTTTTTTTAAATTTACAATTTATGCTTGAAATTGCTCTAATTTTGAAGATCTTCAACCCATTGATTTTGATTTATACTTTTACAATAGTTTTAGGGTAACAGTGACTTTCGAAGATACGTTAAGTGTTGTCTTGAAAAAATGGGCCTCTTTGCAGACTGAATTTTTAAAACGTCAAAATATTATGAATGGCAATGTGATAACTTCATTGTCATCAAAGTTTAGCTAGATATCTGGGGGTGATTCTCAAATTCCAAGCCTGCCTTCTGATATGAATTTTAAATTGGCATGGGCTATCGAGTCAATTCATCTTGCAGCCATCAATTTTTTATCTTCATAATGTGATCCTTTCTGGACCTTCTTTTCTTGTTCATTTAAAATGACTTATTGCATCCCAGTTCCTGAGTTCTAATGACATTTCAACATGGTGTTTCAACCTTTCCATATTTCAATGTATCATATTCAGGCTTATTTTTTAGTGAAAATAAGTTATATTTTTATTGACTAAAGATATGTCATAGCTGAGAACCCCTACGTTGTCTGCTTTGAGTAACCAGAAAATCATGATTATGCACTACCAAAGAGGCATACCATTGTCAAATGCCATCCATGGGAAGGAAAAATGAACATATAAGAAATTTTAATAGGTCATCTTTGAAGGAATATTTATCTATATCTATATATCTATAAATAATATAAATAACATTGGGAAACAACTGTTAGGAACATAGATGAAATAATTTGTAATCGAAAATTAATCAGTGAGGGCCTTGAAAAGATTCAATCTGCAATAATCAAGAAATAATAGGGAAAAATCGGCCAATGTTGGCACGCCAGTAATGTTAAACTAAATAATTAAGATTATTTCTAAATAATAATTTTGTTAATTGCATTGGGATTGATTTGATTAATTTGAGATTATTTCATATATGGTTTGTAACATTTAAACCAATTGCTTGTGACTATCCCCATGGAAACTCATAATTGCTACATTGATCAAGATGGTCTCAAGATCTGACAATATTTTACATGGTTTTGAATGCAGATATATTTGGGAAAGTTTCAAATGAGTGGGAGAATGTTGACATTGGTGTTTTTGTATGTGGTCCTGAAAGTTTAGAGACAAGTGTAGCAAAGGAATGTAGGTAATACAACTTAAGAAACTTGAGAAACTCGGGAAGCAGAGCTGTGCTTCATTTCAACAGTCATATATTTGATCTGTAATGAACTAATTATAGAGATATCACTAGGAAATAATGGCTCATTGTATTATGTTTACATAGGTTTCATATGCAATTCTATAGCTTCCTTGCTATTAGTTTGGCCTATTTCATGAACTGACATGATTATGTAATGCTCACTAGGCCAAAATTGCCTCACGGTACCTATACAAGTTAAAATCTATATGATGTAATTATTGATATGTAAATTAATATCTTTTCATATGAATTTTATAAATTTCTGAAAGGTTATTTGACAGTCTGCAATAAATTACACAGACAATGATGCTAATGATTTATTAATCTATTTATGTAATATTAATCTGTTTCGGTTATAATCTATTAGGATTCTAATCTTTAGGAAAGCCCAGCGGAAGCAAAAATGTATGTGGCATTATCTCCAAATGGTATCCTTTTTCAAAGGTGACGTATTCAACATGATTTTCTGATAGGTGGACAGTGAAAAGGTGTATCATGGGCTTATTTCTTGTTATCTAAAAACTTGTATGCATCTATGTTATAAAAAAATATTTTATTTTGTGCATGTTTCACTACAGAAGAATGATGAGGATGGATCTTTTAGGGACTTCAATAAGAATGGAAAAAGGAAACTAGTCTTCTTGAATTCTAAATAATACAAACACTAAAATAAGTAAAGAAAATGAGGTAGTGTGAAGAGTTATCATTTGCATAAAGTGCGTAATTATTCCAAAATGAATGAGAATTATCTAAGACTTACAAGAATAAATATGTTAGATGGAACTTACAATTCTACTCTAAATGAAAAATTGACTCAAGGTGGAGGATATACATTCAAACTAGTAAATTTGGCAGATTTTTTTTTTTTAAATATTTTTATCCAAGCATCGGAAGACTGATGCTTTACACGTCAGAAGACTGACGCCTTACAAGTCGGAAGAGTGACGTTTATTTTTTAAATATTTTTACTTTTTCGTCAGAAAAGCGACGTTACATAAGCGTCGGAAGAGCAACGTTTCTTTTTTTAAATATTTTTACTTTTTCGTCGAAAAAGTGACGTGACGTACGCGTCAGAAGAGTGACGTTCTAAACTTCAGAAGACATATCATCAAAATTACGACAGTTGTGTGAAAATTTGATAAATGTCAGAAGACTGATGCTTTTTTAAAATGTCGAAAGAGTGACCGCTTGGAAAACGTTGGAAGAGCGACAAAGAAATATCGTCGGAATTGTGATAGTTGTGTGAAAAATTGATAAACGTCGGAAGACCGACACTTTTGAAAAACGTAGGAAGAGCGATGACTTGTAAAATTTCGGAGGAGAGATGGTTTTGGAAATGTCGAAAGAGCGACGATTTGGAAAACGTTCGAAGAGCGACGGTTTGGAAAATGTCGGAAGAAGTGTCGCTATTCCGACACTTTATTAAAGTGCCAGAAGTGTGACTTTAAGGCTAACCACATTTTTTCTGGCCTCAAACTATCACTGTTGCGATAACTATGTGTCGGAATAGCGATGAAGTGGCCATCGGAAATTGGGCCAAATGTCCTAGTGACACCTCCTAGGGAAAACCAAGAAAATCCCCGAAACAGAAACAAGAATCCAAACTTTAGAAAAGACCCTCCCCAAAATAGACCAAGAGACAATGACCAACAAATCAGGCCCCCTTTCCAAGACAATTATATAGATGAAGGGGGAAGAGAGTCTAAAGAACCTGAAGAAAACCACGTAAACTTGATAGGTTCTGACAATGAGGGTGATGTTTTTCTCAGTGAAGAAGAACAGGATTTATTTTCCTCAGATCAAACTGAAACAAAATATGAGAATTATGAATACTATCAATTAGGATTTTAAAATTCCATAATGGAGGTCCATAGGCAATATGACCTTAGGAAAAAAAAGAACCAAGAAAACTCCAAAAAGAACAAAGAAGAAACTACTGATAAGAAGACACCTGAAAATACTCCTAAGAAGACAACAGATAGTACCAACACCATGGCTAAGAAAACTGATCCAAATAGAGACAAAACTAGCCAACAAAGTGGTGACACAAGCTGCCCTAGTGCCTCTACTAGTGGCCCTAAAAAAAATCTTTTGTCCAAAGTCCCAAATCATAATCAACAAACTAAACTTGTAAAAAAGATTATGGCCTATAAGCCTGATGAAAATATGCCTAAAACACAAGTACCTTTCAGTATTGGGGGAGAGATTGCTAAAATAAAGATAACCATACCTCTCACTGAACTGGTAACCCAAGATATATATAGGTCCCAAGTTCTGAAGGTTTTGAACATGAGAAATGATATCGATACTCTAAAATTGACAGATGAAAAGCTAGAGCTGTTGTTTGGACCTGAAGTAGAGGGAAAATACCAAGAAGCCATTCCCCTTTTCTACGTTAGCCTAAACATGCATGAAAAAATCTTACATAATGCCATGCTAGACTCTGGTGCTTCTCACAACCTTATGCCAAATGTAGTGATGGACAGATTAGGCCTATAAATAACAAAAACTGACAAAGACGTATATTGTTTCGATTCAAGAAGAATCAAGTGTTTGGGTCTAATCAAGGATTTATGTGTCAATCTGACACAAATTCCCGCTAAGGGCCTAGTCATGGACATAGTAGTAGCTGACATTCCCCCTAAGTATGGCATGCTTTTATCCAGATCATGGGGAGCCAAGCTTCAGGGGAACCTCCAACTTGAAATGTCATATGTGACCATCCCTGTTTTTAACCAAACAAGGAGATTGTACTAGGAATCACACATGAATTTTATGGTTAGCAGCGAAGAGAGACCAAACAACACACCTATTTATTCCATCCATTCGGATCTTGACACATTTATTTTATGTAATTAAGAAGACATTGATGCGCAGGTAAATGAAATTGAGGCAGATCTAGACATACCACAACAGTCAAACTAGGCACTACATGAAGAACTCAATAGCCTAAACTATAGCAACCCGGAACAACAACATCATGGAAAAGATGAACTTAATTTTCTACAAACTAAAAATAAAATTTCAAAACCAAAGCCAAGCTTAGAATCTGAACAAGGTTGCTCAAGTGAAGAAGAAACATAAAAAACAGAACCATTCCCTTCTGCTAATGTAAAAATGTTGGAATAATTTCATATAGCAGAGTTTTCTAGGAACCTGGATCAAAAGAATCTTAAGGTATTTCCATACAAAGACAACTCATTACCAAAAGGTTTTGTCACTTAAAAGAGTTGTTGAATTCCAAAAATGTTATTAAGGAGCCTAAAGTAGTATCTAGCGAGACTGATATTGAGGAGTACAATGTAGGCAGCCTAGAAAAACCCAAAATGATTAAGTTATCCAAAAATTTTCCACCTCACATAAAACAGAAATACATAAGACTATGAAAAGAATTTCAGGATGCTTTTGTATATAGTGATGAAATCTTAAGGCCTTGTGACACAAACATTATTCAAAGAAGTTTTCCTTTCAAAAGAGACTAGGAACCTTTTGAGAAAATTATTTCAGTAAGAAAGAAAGCAAAGGGAAACAGGTTGTGTATAGACTTTAGGTACCTAGACAAAACCTCCCTGAAGGACATATGCCCTTTTCCTAAGATAAATCATACACTACAAAGTGTAGAAAGTTCTAACAAGATTTCATTGCTTGGTAGTTTTTCAGGTTACAATTAGGTGATAACACTTCCAATTAATCAGCATAAAGCCATTTTCAAAGAACCTTGGGTCTCCTACAAGTTTGATGAAATGCGTTTTGGGTTAAGAAGTTAGGAAGCTACTTTCCAAAGGGCCATGGCTCCTAATTTAAGTTACTTCACTATGATATACATTGATGAAATCATTGTCTGTTTTAAAACTAATGAGGAATACCTTATTCACCTAAGAAGGACCTTTAATAGAAGCAGATTTTGGAAGTAAGACTCAAGGATAAAATGCAAAGAAGAACATGGCTTGTTTGAAATTTTTTGGAAAAATCCTTACATCATGCACTCAAATGGAGGTAAAAATGTTTTCTATTTATAAAAGCTGAATGGAGAAGGTTTATTTGGAGATCCTGTCAATGGCATGATGATCAAGCACTATCCTTCTCAACATTATTAGTATCAAACCTTCATTCATTGTACATAACATTGCATGATGAGATATCATAAAAACAAAAAAAAAACAAAAACAAAGAAATAAGGAAAAAGAGGGCAGATTTGAAAAACAAGTACAACCCCGTACCCAAAAAAGAGTACTACTGAAAGTGTGCAAGTCTAAATGCCACTACTTGTTAAAGGAGTGTTGTTCAGTCATCTAGCCTAATCATGGCTGAATATGTTTTAAATTTCTGCTGATAGGTTAGTGAAAAAAGGCTTGTCAAATCATTTAAACTTGGCTTTTCAATAGGAATAGATTAGGAAGAAAATATGTTGGTTCTCAATGCTCAAAACTGAACCAAAGAGAAAGATAGGGATGACTAACAAATGATGAAATACATCCCTCATTCTTTCTAGTTTTGTTTGTACAAAAATAATGTCTGTGTGCAACTTGTCCTAATGCCAATATCCATGGTAAATCAGCTAGCTTAATCCTAATTTAAATCATGTTTTCAATTTCATGTGAGTAGATTAGAGAATGAAGCCTGTCAAACAGCTCAATCTTGACAGATGAATAGTTTAGGTAGAGAATAAAAGAGTTCACTAGCATAATCGGAACTCTTGGAAGTAATAAGGGTACAAGAAGATAGATTGTTTTGCTTTCAAGAGAAAAATACTGTCAAGGGTTTTCTAGTCCAAGTGCACCCACAAGAAGAAAAAAATGATAGGCAAAGGTATGATGGGTAGGTATAGATGAGCTTGGAGCAAGCATGCTTTTCAGATTTTGAGATCATAGCTTCAGGAGAAACATAAACAAATGAAAGAAGAAAAATTTTCCCAATGGATGAGGCACTGGTCTTCATAAACTCATAGGTTTGATATCTGAAGGCCTGGACATCTCCTGAAAAGGAGCTGCCCTTCCCAAGTGGAGCCACTATTAGTCATTAGTAATTTTTTCTATTTTGTAGATGACTAAATACTTGTCCTAGATTTCTAAAAACAAGATTCATGAATATTGTGATTTTTAGAAATCTCATTGCTTTCATTATCCTTAAGATAAAATTTTCACTATTTTACTATTATATCATGCCATGGTCAACCTACCACTCCTAGAAGACCCCTCATGGGCTCATGCCACTCATCCTTGTGTCATTTGCACACCCATAAATTCAGCACTATGTTTTTTCTTTGCCTAAACCATCTACCTTCCATCTAAGATTGCCAAAAAACTACCCTTTCCCATGTTAATCAAATGCCTCAAGCATTGATGATCTCAAAACTATCTCTATAGGCTCTTTAGAGAAATCAAGTACATTGGATTTTGGATCTTCAATACATCAATTTGTTAAAAACTCCTTTTTTCATATTTTAAGACCCTAAGACAAGAGTTTAGTCAAAGATCAAGTCAAAAAGCCTTCCACTAGGTCACTAGGGTTTCATAGGTTGTAGGGTTATCTTTGGTGTTCGAAATCACTATTTTTCATGTGCTAGAAGCTGAATTAAAATGTGAAAAAAATAAGCACCTATTTGTCCAAATCAGATCAAGAAAATCTCCAAGGAGGACTGCTTTTCCAAGGACAAAATTCTGCAAAAGGAAAGTATGCATTTTGACATTTCTGCATGAGTGTTGAAATAACTATCATCAGGAAAATTGGTAAGGTAAGAGGCCTAATCCTCATTAGAGATATCCATAACAAAGAAGGAGGAAGCAACCTATGTTCAAGAAAAATCAGGGTTCCTAATATTGATTGGGCCAGCAATGTGCTAAGTAAGGAGCTAAGACATCAACACATGGAAGAGTCACACCAGTACAACCAAGCATGAATTGAAGATTTTTAGAAATCATAAATGGAAAAAGGAAAAAGGTGAGGTGAACTGAGCATAAATGAGTGAAATTTAAAGGGCTATAAAGAACTTAGAAGACAACAGTAATAAATCTTCTTAGACAACCTAGAAACCTAAGATTTTGGTAAGATGATCAAAGCAGGCAAAAAGGCAAGTTTAGACTCCATAAGAGCAGCAAAGGTTTCCTGAGGATATCATTGCCTTCAAATATTCCAAGGTCATTCCAAGTAGTTTTTCATGATGAATATGGTCAAAGAGAAGGTAAAATAAAGATGATAGGCTTCCATCATCAACAAAAAAAATATATTTCAAGAGACTATTGTAGGTGAATTCTAGGGTTTGCCAAGCTAAATGTGTCCAACACCAAGAAGCATCAGACAGGGCTAAATCATTATGTCATGGCACCTACAACAAATTAGAAGTGGCCAAGAGGAGACAACATACATGATTGTGAAGACTATGGCACTTGTCAAAAATGGATTTATTATACCTCTAGAAAATCAGCGAGAGGGGAAGAAACAATTTTTTTAGGTCACCCACAATCAGAAATCTCAAATGGGGTAAAAACATGATTTCCAAACTTCACAATGCAAGAAAGAAAGGTTTTGACAATGTTAGGGTAAGGACAGGTCCCTCAAAGTTTTTTGAAGAGCTTACCATTATTAAATGAGCTAAAGGGATGTGTTAGATTTCAAATAACAGAGAAGGAAATTTTTGGTTTTCTGCTATGAAAAATGAGTGAAACAGACCATCCAAGCTAAAGAAGGACAATTTAGTTCCTCCAACAAGCTACAAAAAAAGGAAAAAGAGCTACTTAAAAGTTTTTCAATTCACCTACACAGCAAATGTCAAAAACTTAGTGAAGGTGACAAAAAACTGAAAACATTAGCAAAGTGGGTTGTTGATTTAAATTTGTTTTCCTAAAAATATATAAAGGATCATTTTTCTGTCCTCTCATCTCACTTTTCATTTGAAAATACAGTCAAAACATTGAAGGAGAAATTTTTTGAGTTTTAGTGAAATTTTGGACAAGGTTACCCGGCGCTACGCTTTGGAGCAAGTGTTGCGCTTAGAGCACCCGACGCTGCGCATAGATGAGATTCTGCAGTATAATTTTACGCTGCACTGTGCTTACAAGGGAATGTGATGTTCTTACAGGTGGGTGCTACCCTCTCGCCCAGGAGCCTGACAGACCCATAAAAATTTCCCAGCATTGCGCTTAGGGAGAAGCCTGGTAGGCCTACACACAGGCAGCACTATGCTCAGAGAGACCTGACAAGCCCATAGGATGTTCAGAGTTGCTCTTAGGATACCTAGCAAGCCTACACGTGGGCAGTGTTGCGATTAGGAGACCGGTAGGCCTACACGTGGGTAGGCACTGTGCCTAGGCCAGAAAGCCTCCTCCACCTGCAAAATAGCCAAAAAATCATTAGGGAGCACCTCCAAGCTACCTCCAAGGACCTTCAAAGAAGTCAAAGGTTGGTAGATGCATATTGTTCCCTCTCCTCCAGTAAAATTCATGATTTAATGATTAAAGGAAATTGGTAAAAACCCTAAAGAATAGAAACCCTAAGCCCCCATGACCAAAGCCCTATTTTAACCTCCAAGCAAGACATTATCAGTCAGGGAAGGTGTTCATCAGGGTAATTAGAGTGAGTTCAAGATTAGACCTTCATCAAATCTTAAAAGAAATCAGTCATAAACCCACACCTCCATCTCACTCACTTGCAAAAATTTTCCTTTCACCATTTTTTCCATTTCACTCATCCTATCAAGTTTCACAAACATGCCCAGGGTTATTTAAAAGCTGCACTAATCACCATGTCAAGAGAAGAAGGGAGTGTGAGCGGTGAAGGAGACCAAGTGCCTATGAGGCCAAAGCACAAAGGTGGGAAGGTTAATATATTTGAACCCCAAGACACTGTGGAGATTACTACCTCTCCCATGATTCTCACATGCTTTCATAATGTAGGGTGTTTTGAATTCTTTGAAAGGGTCCAAGAAGTACAAAATCACCCAGAGCTTACAAGGTTATTAATTATTAACCTGCATATCAAGAAATCCAGCTTGGCAAGGGTGACTTTTGAACTCTCATTAGATACCATTTCTCAGGCTACTGGACTTCCTAATGTTCTTGAAAAGTGGATCAAGAGAAAAAAAAACTAGACATGAGTTGCTATGAGCCTTTCCTCAAGCCTAGGTACAAATAAGGTTGCAAGACTATTTTCCCTTTCTCACACTTACTAGAGAGGTATGCATCCCTAATGAAGTTCATCATGAAATATTTTACATGTGAGGGGAGATATTACAAGCCCTACTCTTACCATATTAGGTTACTCATGCATTTCACTAGGGTCAAGATGCTTCATTTTCCCTATTACTTGTATAGAAGTATCGACAATATGTGTTCTATTTTCTGAAGGAGGCATTATTCCCAACAAATGCACAATTTTTTCCACCACTCCTTGATTAAGATGGCGGTACTACATCAGTCGGAGCAAAAAGATATACCTTGGGAGGTGTTCATTGCTCATGAAATATTCACTAGCCCATAGCCTCATCATCAGCCTAATTTTCCCTCATCATCTCATTCTCCTCTCTCTACTCCTCCATCACCTCCTACAGATCATGCCTCATTATCTAAACAAGTAGCCTCTCCTCAAGAAATTCTCCCTTCTTCACCTTCTCTTGATGCATCAGATCAAGAAGGAAGTGGTAGTGAATAAGCAAGTGACCATGAGGGTGAGGGTGACAATGAATAAGACCAAAACGAAGATGAGGGTGATGATGATTCAAGCCAACAAGAAGCTGAAAACATGGAAATGAAGGCAGAGGATAACAATGAAGAAAATGAGGAAGCAGCCAGTGGAAATGAATTGAGCAATGATGAAGAAGAGGTCAACAATGAAGCAGAAGATATGGAGGTGGATAATAATGAAGATGAAGCAGGTGACAAAGAAATAGAGGATGACCCTAAGGGAAATAGTGAGACTAAGAGCCCTAATGATAGTCAAAACAGTGAGGTTCCTATTCATGACAGAGACGAGGGAAAATATGAAGAGAGCAACCCAAATGAAGATGAAAACAATGAAATCAATGAAGAGGCTGAAGACAACAGTGACACCAATGAAGTAAGCATCAGTGATGAATAGGACATCAAGCATGAAGAGAGTCATTGCAATCATGACAATAGTCATGACAGTCATGAAAATAATGAAGGAAATGAAGCGACTGATAGTAAAAACGAAGATCACAAAAATGACGAGGCAAGCAGCTACAATTAAGAACAAAATGAAAGTGCAGAAATCAGTGAAGAGGTTGAGAGTGAGGCTGATGTTGAAGGCAAAGAAGTAAGCAGCAGTAAGGGTAGAGAAGAGGAAAAAATGGGAACAAATGAGGACAACCATGATCAAGACACCAAAATGACCACAACCAAACCTCTTCCATTGACATATCAAAGAGGACAAAGGCTTGTGTTTGATGCCTCTAAAAGGCAAGGGACCATGCCATCCACCTCAACTCAAAAGCATGACAAAGAAAACAAAAGATCAAAGAGGATGAAGAAGATCATCAGGTTGAGAGGGAGTTTGAAATCATTCAGATTGACAATGATGAGGAGAATGAAGCAAGGATCTCAAAATTTCTCATCCAGAACAAAAATGGCCTCATTGAAGACCTCCAAGCAAATTTTAATAGGGCCAAGAGTGTGATGATGCCCTTGATATGGAGAACATGCAGCTAGGAGCACAAATTTCCATTTATGAGACTAGAGCCATCAGGGCCCAAAAAGAAGCCCAAAGGGCACAGGTAATATAGAAGAGCTCATGGGCACCTATCAAGAGAGTGAGGATGAATAAGGGAAGTCTAGGAGGAGACCAAGAACCATGGGTTTGAAGAAGGCATTAGCAAAACAAAGAGAACAAGAATCAACCTCAGCAGAGTGGCTCCCTCTAGATGAGTTGTTGGCCATGGAGATAGCACATGATCGAAAGCCTTGGTTGGAAATAGAAAACATACACTTGGAGTCTAAATTGGATAAAGGTAATAGGGATATTGATCTCCAAAGGAAGATGACCAATCATTATGCCTGGAGAAACCAAGTTGCAAGGGCTAAACTAAAAAAGGCCCAAACAAAAATCCAAGCACTCAAAGAGGAAAAAGGAAAATTTAACCTTAGAATCTTGTCATAAGCTTCTCTACAGGTCTCTAAAACCCCACGAGGAACACATCCACCAAATTTGGGAGAATTGTGACAATTTTTGGTTTTTTACAAATTTTGAGGCCTTTAAGCACAACACCCCTGGCACTACACTTTAATCTTAAGAATACTCAGGAGAAAAAATTAGTATTTGTGGAATCCTTACCTCAAGTACAATATTCTCACCAAATTTAAGAGCATTTGGAGTATTATTGACCCCTCAAAAGGCCAAAAGACACCTCATTTTCACCTTTCTACCTCATTTACAGACCTAGGATTGTGCCGAAATCAGTTTTGGAAATTTTTCGTTTTGGGTAGATTAATGGAGCTCAATCATAAAATGAAGGATATATTTGGAAATTATAATCAATAGGATTTCCAATGGGCCATCACAGAAATTCCTACATTGGGAAGGTCATCAAAACTTGGATGCAAGTGGACCCAAATTTTCCCATGCATGGCACTAGGCTTTCAGACTTCACTATGCGTTTTTGGCCAAAAAGTCAACAAAAGACACTCTATGGAAAAATGATATTTTAGTGTTTTTTAAGGCAAATAACTCCAAGGTTAGGTTCTAGGATTTATTTTTGCATTTATTTTATGAGATATTTTGTGCCTTGGGCCTTGCATGGTCTCTTAGGAATAAATGACATTTATGACTAGTTTTGACATTTTCAAACCCTAGCTAGGGTTTTTTCCCTCCTTTTCTAGATAAATAGAGCATGCAGACCTCATTGTAAAAGGTTGGAATTTGATAACTCTTCACAGCAATATATGGTTTTTTGGAGATTGAAGAAGAAATTGGTGTTGTGGAGTTTGTGAATGGCTTGTCTTGGTTGATGATGGAGAAGGCTTGCTTACAGGATCCTTGAGCTTGGTTAATGGTGATGTGCTTCTATTTAATTCATGTTTTCTTATGTATCATGTTATTTGATCCTTCTATATTGTAGTAGGACAAATATTTTAGACTAAGAAATGTTTTTCAAAGGTACCTTAGCTTTGTTTGTTCTTCACTGCCTCTATGTTTTCCTCTGCTCGGTCATTTTAGAGAATTCTTAATTGCTCTCTAGACCCTCCTAAGATTTTTTATCTCATGAATGGTTCAATACAATAGGTATCAAAGGTGTTTTATGGTTAGCCCTGATTTTTTTATGTCACTAAAACATTTTTCTTGAGATTTATCTTTAAAGTACCACTAATTAGGTTTTCCAAAGAGGCTATGTTTTGATCATACCCTTTGTCCATGCTTGAATAGTTTTTTTGGAGATATTTATGGATATGATCAATGATGTTTAGGAGTTCCATCTTCTTTGATTAAATTTATATGTTTATTTTTAATTTTTTCTAACCTTGAAGGTGAAATCACTAGAAGTTAAATGATTTTCTCACCTTATATATTTCATTGGATTGTTTGTCCGAAATGTTTATTTGCTTGAGTTGAATCAAAGAGTTATTAGTGTGCCCTATCTATTGATTACTTCTTTATGCTAAATATTATTGAACTCCCTTATTGTTAAGTACATGGAAAAGGATTCTTAATTTCCCTTTTCCCTACTTTGATTCACAAACTTGATGTTCATTTCATTTCACACAAACATTGAAAATCCATTTGACCATGCTAGGTTTGCCCTGTGATGCTCCCTGATTCATTGTTGAACTTGCCAAGACTTTATTGACTCCATAGCCCAATGACTTAAATATTTACTCACTCCACCTATTCTACTTGATCATCTTACCCAACTAAAACAAGCAAACAAACCATATACTTAACAACTAGCCTAAAATAAAAACCTAAAAGCAAAAAAGTTCACATCCCTTGCAAAAAATAGAAAGGGCCCTCTCTGAGTCCAAGAAGGCTAGGTCCTAGGACTCCAAAAATTGGTCTAATGTTACATTTTGCATTTGATCTCACCAATATAACAAATCACAGGAACATAGCAGTCCCCAAGCATCAACTTATCAAAGGTTTGCAAACATTTTCATCCCATATTATTTCAACACCTCAGTTTGAGATTTGTGGGGTCATGCCATTGGGGAAATTACATAACCAAGGGTTAGAGCACCTTTTTGATTTGGAGCATCAAAATATCACTACACAGAGGAAATTTAACTTTCTCAAGGAGCAGATGTATATTCATCCTAGTTGTTCAGTGTTGAGCTACACACAACACACGGTGTGGAAGTGTTGAGTTTCAGAATATAGGATGAGCATAGTGCTAATCAGTACAATTCTGGGCTATGAGTTCAGCATTGTGCATGGTCATGAGACAAAAAATGAACCATCATGGAGATCAGCAACGCTATCACTGTGAACAAGTGATGATTTGGGGGCCAACTATTCTTGGAGGATTCCAATGACCGCTTCACTCATGAACCATTGGAGGGATAGATGATAGTTGGTAGACATCTTATGACAGATAGAATTTTCCATTATCAGGATGAAGCCTTCTTGATGAGAATATTACAACTCAAATAGAATTTTATAGCTACAACATATTCATAATCTTATGGATTCTACTGAGTCATTGATGAGAGGTCCTCATGAAGTAACCTCAAGGAGGATGCACTTCAACATATCATGGAGTGCAAAGATAATTAGATTGGGGAGGATGGTATTCTCCATTGGGTGGATAAAAAGTTGGAGCATGATATGAGTCATCGCCCACAGTTGGATGGATGGGTGAGGATGATGAGAAAGTGGTTGGTGAGCTACTTACAAATCTATGACACATGGCAATAGTAGGCATGGCTGCACTGGTTACTCTTGAGAGAGTTTGGCCATCACATGAGATATCCTATGTCAATGGGTGTATTATTGTTTGGGACATGGCATGGTACCAACATGATGTGGTAGCAGGGAGCTTGGTTATGTTGGGATGATGTGACATTCTACATGTCAATCATTATGTTGTTGCTCCATGGCTTGCATGATGATGATGTGAGGTGGAAATAAGAGTCATTTCTACTTTGGTTACTCTTGGGAGAGTATGGGCTGAATTTTTCCCATACCTTGCATGATGAGGAGGGAGGATGGCAACATGAGGCCTTACTGCATTGGCTTCTATTAGGAGATTATGGCCACCATACTTGTTATGATGATGGGGTGGTATGTGTTGAAGCCTTGAAAATCGCTGCAACAACATTGGGGGATAACCACCCGGTCCGGACCTTAAAGCAGCTCCTTTTCCGTTTGGTGTGGTGGCTCCGACTGGTTTAACTAGGTCTGAATGATAAGCGGGGTTCTTAGCCAAGAAAATTGCACTTTGGCTATCACAGTCTATCCTTATAGCTTGCTGTGCCAACCCCATACTTGAACACAATCTCTGCAACCAAACTGCTTCCTTGCTTGCATGAGTGGCTGCTATGTATTCTGCCTCTGTAGTTGAAAGAGCCACTACAGACTGTCTTTACTCATCCAACTGACTGCGCCTCCAAATAGGCTAAACACATACCCACTTATGAATCTTCTTTGGTCCAGATCTCCAGCCCAGTCTGCATAAAAAAAACCATGAATGTCCAACATTCTTTCCAATCCTGGTCTTCACTGGTAGCACAAGCCATAATCACTAGTGCCACATAAATATCTGAAAACCCGCTTCACTGTTGTCCAATGCTCCTTCCCTGGGTTTGACATAAACCTGCTCAATACTCCCACTGCATGTGCAATGTCTGGTCTAGTACAGACCATTGCATACATCAGGCTACCCACTTCACTTGCATATGGAACACGGGACATATCCTCCTCTTCTTCTTGTGTCTTGGGACACTGTTCAGCAGACAGCTTTGCACCTACAGGAATAGGAACACTCACCGGTTTACTATCCTGCATATTGAACCTCTGAAATATAGTCTCGACATACTTCCTCTGGTTTAACCAGAGCTTCCTCTTTGCCCGATCTCTCTTAATTTCCATGCCCAAAATATAGTTTGCAGCACCAAGATCCTTCATGTCGAATTTGGAGAATAGTTGGGTCTTCAAATCTTGGATAATTTCTTTGTCATTTTCAATCAACAACATATCATCCACATACAAGACCAAATAAATAACACGGTCACCAATTAATTTAAAATAAACACAATGATCCTCCTTGCTTCTGGTGAAGCCAAGTCCCCGTATATAGGTATCAAATTTCTGATACCACATCCTTGGTGACTGTTTTAACCCATACATAGACTTATTCAACCTGCATACCAGTTCTTTCTTACCCTTCACCATAAAGCCTTCAGGTTGCTTCATGTAGATCTCCTCTTCTAGATCCCCGTGAAGAAAAGTTGTCTTCACATCCATCTGTTCTATCTCAAAATCAAATGCAGCAGCAACAGATAAAAGTAATCTAATAGAAGTAACCTTGGCAACGGGAGAAAAAATATCACCAAAATCAATTCCCGGCACCTGGGAATAACCTTTCGCTACCAACCGAGCTTTGTATTTCTCCACCTTGCCTTCTACATTCATCTTCTTCTTAAATACCCATTTTCTCCCAATGGGCTTCCTTCCAGCCGGCAACTCCACCAGATCCCATGCATCGTTTTTGTGCAAGGATGCCATTTCATCAGCCATGGCCTCCTTCCAGAGTTTTCCATCCTCTGAATCTACTGCCTCCCTGACAGTTATGGGTTCATCATCAGTTATAGTTAAGGCAAAACCTGAACAGAAAGCAGATGGACTATACCTTTCTGGTTGCCTTCTTTCCTGAATTGATCTTCTCAAAGCTGGAGTTTGTGGCTCTTCATCTTCTGAGTCTTCTTCTGTTGTAGAGTCTGATTCATCCTCCTTTAGCTCAAACTCTATCTTCTTAGGTTCCTTTGGTAGGAATTCATGTTTAACAACATCTTTCACTTCTCTAAATACCACATCTCGTCTGTACACAACCTTCCTTGTTTCTGGGTTCCAAAGCTTGTAACCTTTTAAACCATCCTTATACCCAATAAAGATGCACCTTTCAGATTTATTATCCAACTTGGTCCTTTTCTCCTTTGGAACATGTACATATGCATCACATCCAAATGCCCTTAGATGTGAAAGAGAGGGTTTCTTACCAGTCCATACCTCATGTGGAGTCTTATCCTCCAACGCTGATGAAGGTGATCTGTTAACTAAGTAACATGCAGTCTCCACTGCCTCTGCCCATAATTCTTGTCCTAACTCGGTACCACTGAGCATGCTTCTTGCCTTTTCCATCAGTGTTCTATTCATTCTTTCTGCAACTCCATTTTGCTGGGGTGTGTATGGAGTAGTCTTCTGCCGTGCTATTCCACACTTCTTACAAAACTCTTCAAATTCCTTCTTGCAGAACTCCCCACCATTATCTGTCCTCAAGGCCTTTATCTTCTTCTCTGTCTGGTTTTCCACCAGAGCCTTAAATTCTTTAAATTTGTCAAAGACTTCAGATTTCTTCCTCAAGAAATATATCCATGTATTCCTTGAGAAGTCATCTATGAATGAAACATAGTACACAGACTTTCCCAGTGATGGAACTGACACAGGCCCAAACACATCATTGTGCACAAGTTATAATATCTTCTCCAATATGTCCAAGCCTTTGATGCCATAGCATGGTATTTTCTCCAGAGACAGCTAGGCTTTCCGCTCCACTTTCAGGAACCATAGAATTGTTACACCCATCAATAACAGTGCTACCTTGTAGCTTGTACAGAGTTCCAGTCCGAACTCCCCGCATTAATACCAGTGCTCCCGAACCATCTTGCAGGCATCTTTCTCGAACACTGTTTTTACACCTGCATCATCCATCTTGCTTACAGAAATCAGATTTCTGGCCAATGTAGGAATATGCAGAACACCGGGAAGTGTTCTAATCCTTCCACCTTGCAGCTTCAATTTGACCTTTCCATGTCTGACGATTCTGGCCTTCCTATCATCCCCTAGGAAGACATCACCACCATCATATTTCTCATACTCGCAGAACCACTCCCGATGGGGAGTGAAGTGAAAGGATGCACCTGAGTCAATCAACCATGACTCATGATCTACATGTGTGTTTGAAGAAGAAGCCAAATACACATCCCCACCTTCATCCAAGGTGGTTTTTGCCTCTGCAGAAGGAGCATCATCAGATCCCTTTCCTTTCTCGGGAGCTTTAGATCTACAGTCCTTTTTGTAGTGCCCTTCCTTTCCGCATTTCCAGCACACCTTTACAAACTTTCCAGGAGATTTAGATCTCCCTCTAGATTTAGATCTCCCACTCGAAACCTTATTCTTGTTTCTATTCTGGGACCTTCCTCGTACGGATAAGGCATCTCCATTTTGACCCTCCATATTTCTCCGTCTCATTTCCTCCGACAGCAAGGCTGAGACAATGTCATCAAAATTCAAGGTAGTTGTATTGCTACCTATTGCAATAGCTTGATTGTCCAGTGCACGGTAGAGGAGCACAACAAGTGATGCACTTATCTTCATATGGGGTACAAATATCAACAGATGACGATTGACTTACCAACGGTATTGAAGGCATTCGGATGCTGTGTCATCGAGTTCAGGAGTCTCCATCCTTCATCCTCGGGTTATACAACTTTTTCCGCAGGAACAACTTATTCACCAGAGACTTAGATTAGTACAAAGTCCCAAGTTTTTCCCACAAATTCTTCGTCGTAGCTTCCCCAGATACATTCAACAATACTGAATCTGAGACACACAACCGTATTGTGCTCTTAGCCTTCCGATCCAGTTTCTTCCAGTCTTCATCTGACATTGCCGTTGGTTTAGTACATGGATCTACCGCGATCCACTGATCTTTATCCACCAGCAGATCCTCCATCTTGAGCTTCCACAACTCAAAACTCTGACCATTAAATTTCTCGATCTCTATCTTTTCGCCGCTCGCCATCTTCTTTCACCGCAAGAATCGATCCCGCAGATCTCCCACTGAACAAGGTCTACCACAGGCCCGAGCAAAAAACCCTCAACAACAAAGGCGTCCCCTTGAAGCCAAAACAACTCTGATACCAAATGTAGGTTTTAACCCTGAACAAAAATATCTACACACGATTCTTATAACAGAAAATAAACAATAGCAAGAGCATAAAACATAAAACAGATAAACACAGATATTTTCCCCTGGATCCCAAATCGGGACGACCGGCTTGATTTTTCATTATATTCCTTTTAGTGTTACAACACATATATATACATGCCGAAGCATACATAAACCCCAATCCATTAACCCTGGATTAGAAAATAACCGTAGTTCCCTTGACCGGATCTACAAAATACCAGGGGCCGAAAACCATCGAACCCCAAAACCATGTGCAAAACCATGCACAAAACCATGGGCGGATCCGCCCCGGACCCCAACGGTGTGGACTGCTTCGCCCCTCGTGACCCCCCAGCTACGCCCGACGCAACATACAGCATGTGGGGCTAATCGTGGAAATAATATAACACATATCCAACATGCCCTTGGAAAGGTATGCTCTATGATGGCCTGTGTGACCTCTGTGAAGTCAGAAGAAGTGGTACTATCTCTTAGCACCTTTATCCCGGCCTTGCCTTTATCCAATTGGCCGTATACTGTGAAGGGTTCCAACAGTTGTTCCTCTCCTATGACTTCTGCCTCGCTGGAGGCTGTTTTTTGCTTTTTATGAGGGGGGACTGCTCCTGATGTGCCTGCTTCTTCTCCACCTGTGTCTTTATTGAAATTCTGCTCCTCCCCTGTAGCAGATGAATCTGTTTCCATCTGCGAAACCAAAGGCCAAATTTCGAGATTAGCCCTCCATTCCATGAATGGCCTTGGCTCATGCATATAAGGCGCAGACTTGTTCCTTTTTCTTTTATTTGAGATAATTTCTCGGGGGTCGTAAGCCCAACTTTTTCCCAGCCTTAGGTCTAGACCTTGCAACATTGTCTCAACAATTGGGAGGGCATGTCTTGAGTTCACCACAAAGGGGCCGATTTCGATGGGAAGCCTTAGGATGTAACCCTTCTTGGCAGGAACAAAATGGAGATGATCGGCCTTGAGGGCCTGCCGGATGTATTCGAGCGCATAAACTCGACGAACAGGAAACACTGGCAGCCGGTAAGGTGAAACTTCGGCTCCATAGACCCGAATTTTGGTGTAGTCATCGAATAGAAACCAATCTCCAGTGCTCTGGGATTTTCCGGCTTGCAACCAGCTTTTCATTTCTGGAAAGACCCTAGGGGAAGGCGAGTCATGAATAATGGTATAGGCAATAGACATGAAACTATTCACAAAACTGGAATAACCCTCTCCCTTAGGTAATTGACGCACGGAGAAATTCCAGTCGAAAACTGGTCGGGGTTGGGAATTCTCAAGATATACTTTGTCTAACCCCAAACCCTCGAATTTATTGGCGTGCTGGTACAAGAAGAGATAGAAAACCATTGAACAGAAATGGAACTGACTGGTTTCTAGAAGCTCCTGGAATTGGGTTCGAATGGCAGTGGCGAGGAAACCAGGAATATCTAATACTATCCCCTTCTGGGACATGAGCCATAAGAGATGGACGCACACCATGGAAATTTCTTCAAGACTTCCCACCCCTAAAAGGCCAGCTATCAGAGAGAGAATGGGCCGAACTTCCTCTACGAAAAAGATTAATGGAAAAGGCTCTATGGCGGGAAGAGAAGTAACCTGGTTGCCGGTTATAAAGGAGATGAAGGTTTTCCGGGCCTGTCGTGCCTGTTTGATGAACTGGGCGACCAAAGCTGCTTCTCTAAAACTGATATATGCGTCGCTGGTAGGAAAGCGGAGGGCCTGTTTGATAATATCGAGGGAAAGGGAAAAGACTTTGTTCTCCTGAGGAGAGGTGAAGGTGCCTTGATGCTCGTCGAAAACATCTCTGAGCCAAGAGATAAAATCAACTACAGAGTGAACTTGAGGGGAAATTTGGTGGTACAGGCCAGACACGACTACCCGATAACGGTCTGTGTTCTTAACATGACGACTGAAAAGCACGGGCTTAATGCTGCGGATGTCAAATGGGTATTTAGGGTCACAGATACCAGCTTGTAGGTCGATGAGAGGGTCGAACCCGGGTGGGTTCCTGGATTCACGAACCTGGGGGGTCTCTGGTTCATTCTTCTTGGGCGTTCCCCTTCACATGGCTGACATTCAAGAATTTGAAAAAGCGAAAGGAAAACAGAGGGAGTATGAATGACGGAGTACCTGAACGGAAGGTAAATCTACTCGGGAAAGCGACGCAGGGAACTCTGACAATGATTGGGTAGACCAAGCGCTCTTTCCTACTTGGTATATGTTGTAGATGGGAACCTGCGACTTTTTACTGGAGTGAAATACGAAGGAAATGTTATCTCTGGACTGGGTAATTTGAGGTAAAACGACGGATGGGTAAATCTAATGAAGGTAAGTGTCCTAAGGACACTGATAGTGAGGCACACTGCGCATAAGGATTGGGTGTGTCAGAGTGCAGGTGGGCGCCTCGTGCCGGGTTTAATACTGGTACGGGCCTCAGTACCAGTTAACCTAAAGGACTTTACCTTACCTTTTTACCATATAGAACCGACGATTCTTGAATATATTTCCCACAAGGCAGATTCTAAACATAGCATAGTAATTCCTGGGTCCCGCGCGTTAGCTCTGCCAGGTCATCCCCTTTACTTCGGGTCCCCACCATGCCACGCTGTCACAATTTCGCGGGGGTATGGGTCTCTTTCCTCCCTCGCTGCTCGACCCCCTCGGAATTTCCCTCGTGTGCGTTTTCACGCGGCGGCAATTTCTTTTAATTCATAGGTTTTGCGCTTAGTGTAGCATTCCATTGCTTTTTATATTTCTGTTAGCTTTTTGGCTTTATACTCCATTCTTTCCGTGTTGATTCCACCTTTGGCTTTAACGCACGTGGCCTTCGTTGCTTTGTCTCCTTTCGACCCACTTTTGAAGTATTTCGCCCTTTGATACAAAGCTTAATGCCTGACTTGTCAACCTTTTAATACACCAATGACTAATGTTAAAGATTAAACAACACAACGTATTCAGTGAGACTTAGTGAGAAAAATCACAATTTTATTTCTGTGGAAAAAGCTTTGTATCTTGCTTCTGAATGAAATGAAAACGAGAAAATTTTAAATAATTGACATGCAATTTCAACTTAAGCTAGGGTTACTTTTTCCAACAATACACAAAGGGTTTCTATTATAACCCTGTATATGGAGATAGAAAATTTAATATAAACCTCAACAGTGTATTATATGCAAGAAGGTGAGAATTCTTATAATTGTACAATAGAGGCAAATATATAAATTTCATACACAGAAATATAAAAAGGAGTTAAAAGTTCTAAAATTTGCTACCAGAATATAGTATATTGTTGTAACAACATAGGAAACCAACCTGAGTATTAAATAGTCTGTGAATAAAATTTCACAATTATGCAAACGAAAGTAAATCGATTTTATTCCACAGTCCTCTTTTTCGGAGAAAATTCGAGAAGGAAGTTAAGTTTCAATTATTAAAATATAAACTGGCCAGAAGAACTAATTACTGAAAAAGCCTAAGGCATCTATTAATCTTGAAAATTATTCAGAACAATTCCAGTGAAGGCTGAAGGTAGCAAAGGAAATATGTTTATCGACCTGTACATACATACATATGCGAAAACCATAAGTGAAATTGCGATGCCAAACTTTAAATCACAACTGAACTTAACAAGGTCGAGAGGGATATTACCCGAAATCGGAAAAATTATGGATTAGAAACCCAGAATTAGGAGCTTGAATAGTTTAAACAAATCTCAAAAATGAAATGAAAGATTTAATTACCTCACAAAATCTTGGCAAAGCATGTATTCTGTTGAAAATCCAGAATGATGGAAAAATACCATTGTGAGAATACATTAACACAAAAGATAAATGACAGGGGGAAAAAAGGAAAAAAATGAAGAAAATGAAAAACAACGAGAACATTAAACGTAGTCTTCACCTGAAAAAAACTTGGATGAATTTCTTCACTAAGTCGATTTGGTGCAGAAGATTAACCTAGCTCGGGAGAACCAAATTAGTATAACTTGATGTGTTATATAGTAATTATATAGGATTCCTTACGAGGTCGAGAGAGAAATCACACGATGAAAATTTGTGGGCTCTCCCTAAACTCCATCGACTCATGCATCTATGGAAACAGTGAAAGCCAGTCTCGTAACAAAACGGAAAAAAAAAATTTGAAAGGTAAGCTATGTGGAATGTCAAATTTAAAATGGAGAAAGCTCTCCAATACAAACCAAAATATTAAGTACTGATACATCACTCGCATAATAACCATGTAAATCGAAATGGTAGGAGAAATCATACGAAAGGTGAGTTAAAATTTCTATTCGGGTTCGAACAACATCGAAAAAATCACATAAAAGGTGAAATAAATCGAAATACAGACTATAAGTAAAATTATTCAAATGGAGTAAATAAAATGAATCGAAATCAGAATTTATTCGCCAACATCATTATTAATTATGAAACAAGTTTTAAATTTAATAAGACGATGCCGAGGGTTTCATTAGACCACACTATTAACAGGAAATCAATTGAAATTTTAAATGATAAAAAGGATTTTTATGGAGTAATAGAACCATGTGATATGCTTACTTGTGACATAGTAGGCTGGTGCATGAAGCGGGAACCAACACAACTGAATAAATCCCTCTTCCATCTACAGGATAGAAATATAGAGACAAGATTTCGTTGCGGAATATTGAACCGAGAAATGGTGAATATTACAACATAGTAATTTAATAGAACCGGAAAATGGAAAACCCTAATTTGTTTCCAACCTTACACTTCGCAACCATCTACCGGTTCTCCCTCATATCAAGGATACAGTCTGGAGATTTGAAAATTATCTATTGTTATTAAACGAAAATGTACAAATGCTGGTGAGGGAATTAAAAATGATGGTTAGATCTGTAGCAGTGAGTAATAAAATATGGTTGCTTATGTGGTTCGAGGAATGATTTGGGAATCGTATCCTTACCCACCGAACTATCATGTAAAAATCGAGGAAAAAACCTCATTTATTATTGTCAGTTGCCAGCACCATTTCACAAAAACCATAAACTCGAATTAAGTGTATCATTGAGTCATAATAATAGATTAGGTGAAGTGGACGTAGATTTTAAGGTAAGTGAAAGTTGAATCATGCGTATAAATTGTAAATCTCATGGAAATTAATAAATATGTATCACTTTAGAGTTATATTATGGGGTAGACGTGGATTAAATAAAGGTGTATAAATTAAAACCAAATTGTAAATTAAATAAATTATATAAACTGTATATGAATTATAAATTATAAAGGTTAAGGAGCCTTGAGAAAAGAGAACGAAAAAAAAGGGGCTATGAACCATATGTTTATTTAAAATTTATACATATGTAGAAACATATCTATGTGGCAACATATATATGTAGGGACTTCATTTCAAATCTTGGTAGAAACATATGTATATTAAGTGGAAATACAAAAAGGGCCTTATGTGAGTTAGAACCAATAATTATCAAATAGAAATATAAAAAAATGGCCTTATTATATAACTAGAAATTAATTGAAAAAAAAAAAAAACAAGAGATGTTAGTATTATGGAATGAGGAATTATAAATTAAATACTAACAAAGTCTCATCTGAGGGTGAAAAGAAACAATATATAGATGTATGAAAAAAAAAATACACTGTTAAATGAGAGGCACTACAAATGGTATCAAATATTTTGGAAAAATACTGGGCAATTTATGTTCTCACGCAGAAACGATATACTACTATAAAATATTATAAATTTTAAGTTGTATTAAATGTTTTTATTTGAATCATGAACAGTGTGTAAAGGTACAATTGCGAACCATGACTGAAGGGGATGAGTTGTATGTAGATCTGGGTGGTGGAGAAAACATGTCAGATCCAAATGCTCCGTTAATGGCTATGTTGCATAGGATGCGACGATAAATGGCACAGCTTAAGAGCCATAACGACAGGCTATCTTTGGCCAATGAGGAGAAAGAAAAACTCATCAGAGAAATGACTTCACGTAACAGCCACGAAGGTGAAGGTTCCGGAAGAAAGAGAAAAGGAAGAGTCAATTCCTTAGATGAGTCTGAGGAAGATGACACCACTAAACAGTAGTCAAGAAAAAAGAATGAATTACAGGGTGAATTCTGGAAAATAAAACCTCCCTCCTATGATGGAGAAAAGGAGGAAGATGCTGAGGCATGGCTGCTGAGCATGATAAAGTATTTTCAAGTCTATTAATATGAAAGTAATTTAAGAGCCAGATTGGCTATTTACCAGTTGCAAGGTAAGGCTACCTTGTGGTGGGAGGAAACAAAAATGGTTCACACCATTGATGAAAAAATAGTGACTTGGGAAGATTTTCAAGTCAATTTCAAAAATCGATATTTGAATGAACGCTACTATGATGACAAGGCAAAAGAGTTTCATGAACTCAGATTGGGACAACTCACCATAGATGAGTTTGTCACCAAGTTCACAAATCTGCTACGATATGTTCCTTATATCCTAGAGGAGAAGGCAAAGGTACAGAGATTTCTGAATTGTTTGCCTACGGTGTACAAGGAGAAAATAGAGTTCAATAATCCAAAAACAATGGACGAAGTTGTGAGGAAAGCCAAATTATGCTACCAAAAGTTTAGGGGTAAGACTGATCAAGGAAAGAGATGGTCAAATAAAGGTGAATTTAGAGGAAAGAAACAAAAACCAGCTTATTTGAAGAATTTTGGTAGGAACCATCAACAAAAGAAATTTAGCAGAATCAGTGAAAATCAAACTGCTCAATCTCAAACTAGTTCAAAACCAGTAGATGGGAATAATAAGAAGGAAGGAAATTTTAAAATGCGGGAGCCCTTGAAGTGTTGGGGTTGTGGAGAGCCTCATTTATTAAGGGACTGTCCACATCGAAATATTCAGACAGTGCAAGTATTACGAGAAGCCACTACAGTAAATGACGTAGCAAGGAACATTCCCACTATCAGTGCAGCCTTAGAAAGCCAGCAAGTAGAACATCAGTCTACAATGGTTGAGATGGAACGTATGATCATTGACCAATCTGTTACAGTTTTAATAAATCCGGGTGCATCTTTGAGTTATATTAGTCCTCTAGTTGTAGAGAAATGTAAACTCAAAACAGAGAAGTTCCAGAAATCCTGGTTGGTCTAGTTAGCCACTGGCACAAAATGCAAGGTAACTCATAAATTACCTCAAACAGACATTAAATTTAATGATTATCAGACAGAAGTGAATTTAAAAATTTTTCCATTA
The DNA here is from genome assembly GCA_034641835.2 of Pinus albicaulis. Lineage (NCBI taxonomy): Eukaryota > Viridiplantae > Streptophyta > Pinopsida > Pinales > Pinaceae > Pinus > Pinus albicaulis. The sequence continues at coordinate 787,221,594 of CM076577.1, read as the reverse complement.
AGTTCCTATGATATACTGATAGGAATGGATTGGTTAGAAAAGAAAAAGGCCATGATGAATTGTTGGGATAAAACATTACACTGCATTGATATAGAGGGAAAACCATTCATACTAAAAGGGAAACCGAAACCTATCTCTATGAGGTAGATCTCAGCCCTTCAATTAAAAAGAACTGCTAGAAATGGGGTATCAAGTATATGTTGTACATGTTGAAGAATTAGAACAGAAACCAGAGAAGAGTTTGTTAGACACTTTACCAATAATCAGATAATTCAAAGAAGTATTTCCGGATGAGATTCCTTATCTCCCCCCCAAGAGAGAAATCGATTTTACAATTGATTTAGTGCCTGGGGTAACTCCAGTTTCTAGAGCCCCTTACTGAATGAGCCCCCCCTGAGTTAATGGAGTTAAAAATTCAATTACCATAATTATTGAACAAAGGATACATCAGACCGAGTGTATCTCCTTGGGGAGCACCGATGCTGTTTGTGAAAAATAAGGATGGTACCTTCTGAATGTGCATTGACTATCGTCAACTAAATAAGCTGAATATAAAGAACAGGTATCCATTACCTCGAATAGAAGACCTATTTGATCAAGTTAGGGGAGCCTCTGTGTTTTCCAAGATTGATTTAAGGATGGGTTATCACCAGTTGAGAATCAAAGAAGAAGATATCAGCAAAACAACATTTCGAACCCGGTATGGACACTATGAATATGTAGTCCTACCATTCGGGTTGACCAATGCACCTGCCACTTTTATGTGCTTAATGAATAGTGTCTTGAATAAATACTTAGATAAATTTGTACTGGTATTTATTGACGACATTTTAGTCTATTCAAAAAGTGAGACAGATCATCGAGAACACCTTAGAATCGTGTTGCAGACTCTTAAGGAGAATCAGTTGTATGCCAAGTTTAGCAAATGTGAATTTTATAAGGATAAAATTTAATATTTGGGGCATATAATTTCAGAACAAGGATTGGTTGTCGACCCTGAGAAGATAAAGTCCATTAAAGATTGGCCTGTACCTATTGATGTATCATAGCTAAGATCATTTATGGGGATTGCGGGGTACTACAGAAGGTTTGTAGAAAGATTTTATGCTTTAGCTTATCCCATAACTTCATTGCAAAGGAAAGGTACAAAATTTGAATGGACAGAAAAATGCCAGAACAACTTTGAACAACTAAAATTAAAACTTACTACAACACCTATTCTGAAGATTACAGATCCCGATAAGGAGTTTGTAGTATGCACTGATGTATGTGGAGAGGGATTAGGGGGAGTATTATTGCAAGAAAATTCTGTTATTGCTTATGAATCTAGAAAACTTAAGAAACATGAACAGAACTACAGTGTGTATGATCTGGAGTTAGCTGTTGTAATTCATGCACTCAAGATGTGGCGACACTATCTTCTAGGAAAGAAATTTATTTTGATGATAGATCAGATCAGCCTAAAGTATTTCTTCACTCAAACAAATTTGAATGCGAGACAAGCCAGATGGTTGTCCTTTTTGAGTGAATTTGATATGGAAATAAGACATATCAAAGGAAAAGAAAGCAAAATTTCTGATGCCCTAAGCAGAAATTCTTGTCAAACCATAAGCAACATTGGGAGTAGTCTAAACTTCGACTTAGAAGGATTAGTTAAAAGGTAGTAGATCAAGATCCAAGCTATGAAAAATTGCAAATTCAAATGTTGAAAAAGGAACTAAAAGGGTATACACAAAATTAGAAGGGATTGATACTGTACATCCCCAATGTAGACTCTTTGAAAAAGGAAATTATGGATGAATATCATAAACAACCTTATTCTAGACATCCTAGATATTAGAAATTACTCACAGCTTTGAAAAAGAAGTTGTTTTGGCCCGGAAAGAAAAGAGATGTAGCAAGCTACCTAGCCATATGCATGAAATGTCAATTGGTAAAAGTTGAACATCAGCATCCAGCTGTACTGCTAAATCCTTTACCAATTGCAGAATGGAAATGGGAAACTATTTCTATGGACTTTATAACTGGGTTACCAAGAACCAAATATCAGCATGACTCGGTGATGGTAGTGGTAGACACTTTGATGAAGGCTGCACATTTCATACGTATTAAATCTACCTTTCGAACAGCCCAAGTAGAAAATGTGTTTATGAAAGAGATCGTAAGAATACATGGGGTCCCTAAAATGATTATTTCTCATAGAGATGCCAAGTTCACTGCAACCTTTTGGAAAAGTTTGTTTGGGGGCATGGGTACTAAATTAAACTTTAGTACTGCATATCACCTTCAAACAGATGGTCAAACTGAGAGAAAAAATCAAATTCTAGAAGATTTTCTAAGGATGTATGTTAAGGATAGGCCATTTAAATGGGAAGACTATATACATTTAGGGGAATTTTCCTATAATAACATCTATCAAACTTCCATAAAAATGATTCCATTTGAAGCACTTTATGGAAGGAAGTGTCACACTCCTTTAAGTTGGAGCCAACCTGAAGATAAATTATTGCTTGGGCTAGACAATTTGCAGGAAATGGAAAGAGTTGTCAAACAAATTCAAACAAATATTAAGACAGTTCAAGATCGGTAGAAAAGCTATGAAGACAAGAAGAGAGTACACCGAGAGTTCAGTGTGGGTGATCATGTATATCTGCGAATTAAGCCTAAGAAGAGAACTTTGTACATTGGTAGTTGTGCAAAATTAGCTCCTAGATACTGAGGACCGTTTGAAATACTAGAAAGAGTGGGACCAGTGGCTTACAAACTGGCCTTACCCATGCATGTTAAAGTTCATGATGTGTTTCATGTGTCTTTATTGAAAAAGTATGTACATGATTCTACTCATGTTATTGATTGGAATGTGATTCAAAAGGAACCAGAAGGGGAATTCCTTCCCGAGCCATTTCAAATCTTGGAGCAAGAAGAAATTGAACTAAGGAATCAGAAAATAACGAGATTAAAAGTGCAATGAAAGCACTTTACTGCTAAAGAAGCTACTTGGGAAAGAGAAACTGAGATGATGGAAAAGTACCCATCACTGTTTTCACAATGAACTGGTTAAAGTTATTTTGTCAACACCGAGGGCGGTGTTTGTTTTTTTGAGGGGGAATGTGTAACACCCCAAATTTCTATGCTTTTTAATATGACATTTGAACAGATCCAAAGAGTAAGTGGACACCAATGGAGAAACAATGTGTGGATTTATTTAAATATTTATTAATAAATAGAAATAGAATAATTATGTGTGCAACATGACTAGATTGAGATGGAGATCCTAAACCTTGATCCATGAGGATATGGATAAGGTTAGACTTTCCTAAAACCTTTCAGAAAAAACTTGAAAGGAATATTACTAAATTAGATTGGGAGAGAAAAAATCTAATTTCCCCCCATGAAGAGGAAAGTAGTTGGGAAGTGGAAGAAAAGTTGTAAAAGCGGAAAAACAACTTTAAAGTACCTCATTGAGGTAAGCCTGGGAAAAAATAGGAATAAATCATCTTGGAATTTTTGGATGTAGAAATTAGAAACACGCTTCGGGAAAGCACTACTTAAGTAAGTTGTTCCAGGACAGATAGAGGGTTGTTTGTTACTGGAAGTAGGGGATCTCAGCTCGGGGGTGAGTTAAGGAGATAAAACTCTACGGCTGGGAGGACTAGTCATCTAAATTGGTATGCACCTATCACTAAACTAATTTATTATTTCATTGATAGTGCTCATGGTTAACTTACAGTGTTATTTTAATGAGTAACTTAAATTATTGTATGCTGAAAAAAAATTGTGATACCCATACATTTAATAGACTTAAATGAAGTAGAGATACTTCATATCTGTATGGTAGTATGGCTTAGTTCTGATGAGATCCATCTACCAGAATGTCTAAACCAATCAATAATTTAAATCTGGAGATCAGTATCTCTCAGAAAACATATTACTGTTAGGTGATGATATATTCTAATATTCTTCCTGTGTTAGTTATATATCTATATATATGAGAGCACTACATTGACTTGAAAAATACAAAATTTTATCTGCAAAAGAATGCTGATCTATTTTATTTATTTTTCTGCTATGATAATGATTAGTAAGAAATCTAGTGTCAAGAAAGTTGACTTTAAAACAAGCAACCTTAATACGGTAGAAAAGAGCCTGTGAAGTAAGACAGTAAACATAAAATCAACATTAACATATATAAATTAAACCCATATGTTGAACAGAAAGCATAAGTATTTCAAACAGTTAAATGTTACATATGATTTCATGATATTTTCAGTAGTTATACTCTATCATGAATTATAGTATTGTTATAAAATTGGTTTCTAAGTACTAGGTTACTATATAACAATAATTTGAAACAGAATTAGAAATTTTGTTGTATTAATTATTGGGAAAATAATAGTCAAACTAGCCGTTTTCTTTCAACGGCTAGTTGGAGCTTCTCGTATCTATTTAATTGGGTTTCCTGATCAGATTTTTCATCAAGTCCTGATGATGAACCACACTGGCTGGTTCAAAACACGTCGACCAAATTTATTTGGATGTGATTTTTACCGAAAGATTTTTTTCACAAATTATGGATCACAGAAGCAATATTCCTAAAATAGTAGAATTATTATGCAACGTATTCAGTGAGACTTAGTCAAAAAAATCACAATTTTATTTTTGTGGAAAAAGCTCTGTATCTTTCTTCTGAATGAAATGAAAATGAGAAAAATTTAAATAATTGACATGCAATTTCAGTTTAAGCTAAGGTTATTTTTTCCAACAATACACAAAGGGGTTCTATTATAACCCTGTATATGGAGATAGAAAATTTAATATAAACCTCAACCGAGTATTATATGCAAGAAAGTGAGAATTCTTATAATTGTATCGTAGAGGCAAATATATAAATTTCAAACACAGAAATATAAAAAGGAGTTAAAAGTTCTAAAATTTTCTACTAGAATATAATATACTGTTGTAACAGCATAGGAAACCAGCTTGAGTATTAAATAGTCCGTGAATAAAATTTCACAATTATGCAAATGGAAGTAGATCGATTTTATTCCACAGTCGTGTTTTTCGGAGAAGCTTCGAGAAGGAAGTTAAGTTTCAATTATTACAATATAAGCTGGGCAGAAGAACTAATTACTGAAAAATCCTAAGGCATCTATTAACCTTGAAAATTATTCAGAAAAATTCGAGCAAAGGCTGAAGGTAGAAGAGGGAATATGTATACCGACATGTACATACATACATATGCGAAAACCATAAGTTAAATTTCGATGCCGAAATTTAAATCACAACTAAACTTAACAAGGTGGAGAGGGAGATTACCTGAAATCAGAAAAATTATGGATTAGAAACCTAGAATTAGGAGCTTGAATAGTTTAAACGAATCTTGAAAACGAAATGAAAGATTTAGTTGCCTCACAAAATCTCGGCAAAGCATGTATTCAGCTGAAAATCCAGAATGATGGAAAAAAACCTTTGTGAGAATAAATTAGCACAGAAGATAAATGATAGGAAAAAAAAATGAAAAAAATGAAGAAAATGAAAAACAAAGAGAACGTTAAACGTAGTCTTCACCTGAAAAAAACTTGGACGAATTTCTTCACTAAGTCGATTTGGTGCAAGATATTAACCCAGATCTGGAGAACCAAATTAGTATAACTTGATGTGTTATAGAGTAATTATATAGGATTCCTTACGAGGCTAGGAGATAAATGACACGATGAAAAGCTATGGGCTCTCCCCAAACTCCATCGACTCATGCATCTATGGAAACAGTGAAAGCCAGTCTTGTAACAAAACGAGAAAAAAATTTGAAAGGTAAGCTATGTGGAATTTCAAAGTTAAAATGGAGAAAGCTCTCCAATACAAACAGAAATCTTAAGTACTGAGACATCACTCACATAATAACCATGTAAATCGAAATGGTAGGAGAAATCATACGAAAGGTGAGTTAAAATTTCTATTCGGGACAACATCGAAAAAATCACATAAATGGTGAAATAAATCGAAATATAGAGTATAAGTAAACTTATTCAGATGGAGTAAATAAAATGAATTGAACTCAGAATTGATTCACAAGCATCATTATTAATTAGTAAACAAGTTTTAAATTTACTAAGAGGAAGCTGAGGATTTCATTAGACCACACTATTAACATGAAATCAATTGAAATTTTAAATGATAAAAATGATTTTTATGGAGCGATAGAACCATGTGATACGCTTACCTGTGACTTAGTAGGCTGGCGCGTGAAGCGGGAACCAGCGCAACTGAAGAAATCCCTCTTCCATCAACAGGAGAGAAATACAGAGACAAAATTTCCTTGCGGAATAATGAACCGAGAGATGGTGAATATTACAACACAAGATTTTAACGTTTCCAACCTTTCACTTGGCAGCCATCCACCGGGTCTCCCTCATATTAAGGATACAGTTTGGAGATTTGAAAAATATCTATTGATATTAAACGCAAATGTACAAATGCTGGTGAGGGAATTAAAAATGACGGTCAGATCCGTAGCAGTGAGTAATAAAATATGGTTGTTTATGTGGCTCGAGGAACGATTTGGGAATCGTATACTTACCCACTGAACTATCGTGTAAAAATCAAGGAAAAAACCTCATTTATTATTGTCAGTTTCCAGCACCATTTCACAGCAACTGTAAACTCGAATTAAGTGTATCATTGAGTCATAATAATGGATTAGGTGAAGTGGACGTAGATTTTCAAGGTAAGTGAAAGTTGAATCATGCGTATAAATTGTAAATCTTGTGGAAATTAATAAATATGTATCACTTTAGAGTTATATTATGGGGTAGACGTGGATTAAATAAAGGTGTATAAATTAAAACCAAATTGTAATTTAAATAAATTATATAAACCATATATGAATTATAAATTATAAAGGTTAAGGAGCCTTGAGAAAAGAGAACGAAAAAAAAGAGGCTATGAACCAAATGTTTATTTAAAATTTATACATATGTAGAAACATATCTATGTGGAAACATATATATGTAGGGACTTCATTTCACATCTAGGTAGAAACATATGTATATTAAGTGGAAATATAAAAAGGGCCTTATGTGAATTAGAACCAATAATTATCAAATAGAAATATAAAAAAGGGCCTTATTATATAACTAGAAATTAATTGGAAAAAAAAAACAAGAGATGTTAGTATTATGGAATGAGGAATTATAAATTAAATACTAAAAAAGTCTCGTCTAAGGGTGACAAGAAACAATGTATAGATGTATCAAAAAAAAAATTACACTGTTAAATGAGAGGCACTACAGATAGAGAAATAGCCGACTCCTTTTTACTCGACCAATAAATAGGACCAGAACCCAAACTAAGCAGGTACCCAAAAGTGGACTTGCGATCTATGAAATCGCCAACCCAATCAAAATTTGTGAAGCCCATGATATCCAATGCACAACTTGCTTCACAGTGGATCCCATAACTAGTGGTGCCTTGAACATATCCGAGAATTCGCTTGGAAGCCTTCTAGTGTAGCTCATGTGGCTCCTGCATGTACCTGGAAATCGCCCCTACTGCATATGAGAGATCTAGTCGAGTGTGGGTGAGATACAGAAGGCTCCCCACAAGCTTTCGATACAAAGAACTATCCACCACTGGTGTATCCCAACCATCCTAAATATGTACCCCAGACAATAAAGGTGTGGCCGCAGGCTTGTAGTCGTTCATGTGGAATCTAACCAAGAGATCCATTACATACTTAGTCTGAGAAATCTTGATGCCTGAAGCATCATGACTAACCTCGAGACTAAGGAAATAATGCAGTGAAACCATGTATGATGTAGAAAACCTCTCATGCAAAATATCTTTGACCGCAGCAATTGTGGAGGTCGAACTGCTTGTGATTAGGAGTTCATCAACATACAAAACTAGGATCAACAAAGAGTCATAGGTTCTCAACATGTAGACATTCGGATCTGATTTACATATAAGAGAATGTTGAGAAAGAAAAAATGCATCAATCTTTGCGTACCATGCTCTAGAAGCTATCTTGAGGCCATAGAGTGACTTTTTCGGTCGGCATACTAATGATGAGTCTTGTATAAATCCCTAAGGCTGTGCCATGTAAATATCCTCTGAGAGATTTCCATGAAGAAATGCATTCTTCACATCCATCTGGTGAACTTCCCACCCCCTCGATGCTACAATGGAAAGGGCCAATCAGATGGAATCCATATTTGTTATAGGAGAAAAGGTCTCATCATAGTCTATCCCGTGGATCTAATGAAACCCTTTGGAAACCAATCTTTCCTTATACCTGCTCACCTATCCATCTACTGCCTTCTTGGTCCTGTAGACCCATTTGCATTTAATAAGCTTCCTGTCTGAAGGAAGCAGAACCAAATCCCAAGTCTTGTTCTCAAGGAGAGAGTTATACTCCTCCTGCATGGAAGCATCCCAAAAGGGATTCCCCACAGCCTTTGCATTGGTTTGCGTATCTGAATCTAGATTCATGTAGCAATGCATAGGCATCACTGGCTCGGTAGCGGTGAGTGCATGAGGCTGCTAGAACTGTGACCTCGTCCTCCTCGAATCTATTGGATACCCCACAAATTCATATGCTGCATGTAGGGTGGTATGTGCATATATATCTCCTAAGCTCCTTGTCCTCTAATTTTGCACAGGGGATATTGAGTCATTGCTAGAAGTTTCATGCTCATATTCTTCCAAACCAGATTCTGAACTCAGATTTGAACCATGGTCTGAATGAGTCGACTCGTCATTACTAATGCATGCTGGAGGTAGAGGAAAAAAGGGATTTGCATGTGGCTCCAATGGTGCATGCACTAGAATTTCCTCAAACTTGACACTTCACTCAATAAATAGCTTGTCTATTGATAGATCCAATAATATATATCCCTTTACATCTTCAGGATAGCCCACAAAGATGCATGCGGTGCTTTGAGGCTCCATGGACTTCCCCTTTTCTGAAGGAATGCGAGCCCTTGCACTTGATCTGAAGATGTGGAAATGTGTTACTTCTGGTTGCATGCCACTTTAGGCTTCAAATGGAGTTTTCCCTTTAATAGATATGTGAGAAGATATGTTTTTTGTGTAACATCCACAATTTATTTCTTTAGTCCATAATCTTGAAGGAAGAGACCTTGCATGTAACATATAATTGGACATCTCTTTCAAACAACAATTCTTCCTCTCAACTACCCTGTTTTTCTACGGAGTGTATGGAACTGTGTGGTGCAAATGAATGCCAGCTTCATCACAAAGATGTTGCACATTATTGTTTACAAAATCCACTCCATTATATGTGTGGATGATCTTGATCATCTTACCAGATTTCTTCTCCGCATGTGCTTTGAAGACTGTGAGATGAGAAAAAACTTTAGATTTTTGCTTGAGAAAGTAGACCCATGTGAGTCTCGTGTAGTCATCGACGAATGTGAGCACATATTTTTCCTTGCTAATGGAAGGATTCGGAAAAATACCAATGAGTTCATTGCGGACAAGCACCAAATGAGAGGAGGCTTGCCATGCATGTCCTTTTTCAATTTTTTCTGACGGATGCTTGCCGAGAGCACATCCTTGACAAACTCCATCAAAAAACTGAATGTCTGGAAGCCCTTTCACCATCCCTTATTTGCTAAGTTGCTGCATGTATCTGAAATTCAAATGGCCAAATATTTTCTGCTAAAGTATACTCTCATCATTTGCTTATGTTAGTAGCAATGTGGAATCAGATTTAGAAACAAATTCAGAAAGTGTGTACAATCTAGTTTGATGATTTACCTCACCTACAACAACCATGGAGTTGTCTACTATATCAAATATGGTCACAGAATCTGGAGTAAATTCAGCCTTCTTTCCTTTCCTTGTATGAGTCATCTGATAGAGTGAGAGAAGATTTACAGAAAGTTTCGGAATGTGTACAACATTCACGAAGCTTCCATTTTTAAGAACTACTCTCCCTTGACCAATGGCTTCGACTGGAGAGTCATCTCCCATGAGAATTGGAGGACCAGAGTAGGATTTCAAGGAGGTAAGAGCATATTTTTTCACTTCAATGTGATGTGAAGATCCTGAATCGATGATCCATTCATGTTTAGGAGAATTTTATTGCAATCAATGCATGTGAATTTCCTCTTGGTTCTGGTGCTTTTTCTCTAGACTTCCTCTTGGCATTCTCAATAATATGGTCTCCAAGATTTTGTTGTTGGAGTGTATGTGCCATAAGATCTATAGTCTTCTTCATGTATGCAGATTCAGGGTGAAAACCACAGTGGAAATAATTTTATGGGGTTTGGGATTTCCTCCCTTTCTTGGATCGGGATCCTTCTTCCCTTTTCCTTTCAGCGGTATTTGGAATTTTCCTTTCCTTTTTCATGAACAGTAAGTGCATGCGCTTTGGAATTTTTAAGTGTGCCCATTTTTATGAGATTATATTGCTCATGCATCAAAGACTAAATAAAATAATCTAATGAGGGAATTTTCCAAGCTGCACTGGTTGTAGATCTTATTGTGTGGAATGTAGACACGAATACTGCATACTTTGGACCAAGTTTTGATAAAATGTAAAGAATCAACTGACTTTATTTCTTGGATTTTTCGATCCTGCATCCTTTCAGTTGAAGCAACAAGGCTTTATACCTTGTGAAGAAATCTTGAATGTTCTCAAATTGCTTGGATCTAATGAATTTAACTCATTTTTAAGAATGTGACCTTGCATTGCATCTTGTTTTCCAAACAATCCTTCCAAATTTTTCCACACTTCATTTGGAGTTGAACATGATTCAACATGAAATATCAGTACTAGGGAGATAGATAAACATAAGATGTCGAAGGCCTCGTCCATGCGATTGAAATATCTTGATTTCTCCACTGCCGATGTTGATTCAAATTTTGTTTTCATGGTTACTCGAAATAATCCTCTTCTTCTGAGATGAAGCAGAATCTTTGGCTTCCATTCGAAGTAATTATATGGAGTAAGAATTGTTGATTGTGGAAACTCCAATTCAGACTCCATTCTTTTTTGTTTCTTCAATCTTCTGAACCTGCAAATAAAAAATGCTTGTGCACTGATTACAAATCCATGTGCTCTGATACCATGTGAGATTTTGAAACACAAAGATCTAGATTTGCAAAACAATGAACAAACTTGCGAGAGAATGAAGGACAGAGCAAGAATGGAGAAAATAATTAAAAATGAATTAATTTGAATGAGTAAAAATATACACAATCATACTCTACTAGGCTAAATATGTGTCATAGTAGTGATCTAAAGATATCCGGAGATACAATCATGAACACTAAACTAATCTACCACTAAGTCTTAGTAAGCTAATGCATGAAAATGTCATGTGCCATCTCGGAATGAGTAAACCAAGGTGCAACTGTAGGTGATAAAACTGAGGTTGCCATGCACAATTGGCCTTCGCTAGTCTAGCTAAGTGATCTAACTGAGTGTATAATAATATCTCCAATAGATACAAGGGGAGAGAGGGACTTGCTCTTACCGTTGGAATTCATGCAAACTATTTCTTAGTTATTATATATATACTTACTACATATATATATATTACACTAACTTCATGATAATGAGTTCATGGACTTCTCATTGTAGAGATTTAGACTAGTTTTGTAACTGAAAACAAGGACCGATCTAAAGAACTAAGAATAAATCCTTTTTTTCATTTAACATTAAGACCAATCTAAAGAACTAAAATCTAAACTGTAATCCGATACAAAGGCCAAATGGTGGTGGATTGCTTCCCCTTGTAGTGAGTCCAACTGATACGAAGGTACCTTAGTTTCACCCTAGCTTCGCCTAACTTTGTTGGGATTTTGTTTATAGGTCGGGAAACTATGTACAGGATGTGGTGCAAAGAAGTTGGCTCTCTTGAAGCCTATCATGTCCCCCATAAGATTCAATGAATTACAGTGATGGCCATGGCTAGAAAGAGTTGCAGATTGGTAGGTTGCAATTTATGAATTTCCAATTTTAACTTCAATATAGTGCGTTGAATGAAAGAGCATGATTAAGTGGTAATTTCTCATTTTGGTGCTTCGAGGCTTCATCAACTTCTTTGATTATAGACAAATAGGTATCATAGTTTTGTTGCTATTTTTTAAAACATTCCCCACTATATTATATTTTTAAGAGCAAATTATATTACTTTTAGAAGTGAATAGATTAATTTTGGTTTTTTTTTTAATAATTTGTTAATTATATATATATATATATATATATATATATATATAAGATAATGATGAATTAATATTATATAATTAAAATTATTATGTTTTTAAATAATTTTGAATGTAAAAATAATTATAAGTTTTCTTCTATAATCAAAAGCTAATTACAACCTAAATAAGATCTCTTGTGATCATAGTTGAAGCTCATGCTAATGCAATCATTGTGGTTCTTAATCATCTGTAACTTTGATCTTATACTATTTTATTATAGTTTAACATCATATCCAAGAAAATATGTATACACTCTTATATGCAACTTTACAGTGTTATACATTAAATTCTTACTTGTCTATGTAAAGGAGTATGTTTCTAATGTTTAAGAGTTTTTGAGATCTAGATGTTTCCTAAATTGGTGTGTGGTTGAGATATTCTCTAAACCAAGTGAGAGTTGTTGAGATCTAGATGTTTCCTAAATTGGTGTGTGGTTAGATATTCTCTAAACCAAGTGATTGTGTGTCAAAGTTATTTTACCTATCCTGAGACAATAGATGTTTCCTAGATTAGTGTGTGGTTGAGATATTCTCTAAACCAAGTGACCGTGTGTCCAAGTTAGTTTACTTATCCTGAGACAATACTAGATGTATCTATATGTAACATTATTTGATGATAATTTAGTTTGAAATTTCAAAATTTAACTTTTTAGACACACTTATTTTAAGTATTTAGAAACTCAAACCCATCACTACATCTATTCTTAAAAAAATTTTACTCAAACCCGTCACTACATCTATTCTTAAATAACTTACACTTTTTTTTAGTATGTCTCTTCCCGTAGCACATGGCCCTAAACTCACTAGATTTTTTAGTATGTTTCTTCCCCTAACACACGACACACAGTAACTTGTACGCTTTATTATTAACTTTTTCATATTATTATTATTTTTGTGTAGACACAAATTCAAAAGAAAACTACATTTATTTTTAAATAACTTAACTTTTTTGAAAACAAAATCTCTTAAGTAAATTTCTATTGTATTATTTTTATCAACCAAGGTGAATAGCTTCAAGGAAGCTATGGTTTGATCTTTATGTATGTAAAATAACTTTTTTTAATATAGAGTGAAGCCTAATATGTATCCAATGTTTTAATCTTAATTTTAAGACTCTTCACCGCAGTTTTAAGATAAACTATTTATTTATAGAAAAGAGATAAAAAAGCCAAATTAACGTTTAATTAATTTTTTAATTAAAACATTAAGTTAAATTATATATATGTATTATTTTTTTAAATTTTTAATTAATATTATTAAAATTAAATTAATTTAGATATACAAAATTTGCATGAGAATATTTTTTTCCCAAAAAAATGGTCAACTTTTACTTTTTAAAATATTGAAAATTACATGTTGTAGTCATTTACTATATATGTCACTATATTATATGAAGTTTGATAAGTAAGAATCTATCAATATTCTATAATGAGTTATGAAAACCCGGCTACCTCAATTCTGGGTATGTGATAATACTCATAGAAGTCTTGTTCATTCTGCTCTTGAATCATCTATGCCTACGTGGAATATATATATATATATAAATAAAATCAATCACATTTTAAATGAATAAAAATGATCTCAATTAAAATTAAATTCTAAATATCGAATATAACTATGTCTTGGATTAATTTTAACAATAATTTTTTTTTTAAAATAACAAAATATAATCTAAAACTTGTTAAAATTAAGATAAAATTAAGTGAAATTAAATGTTAAAATCAACATATTTTTGGTAGGAAAATGGAAAAAGTTTTAAAGACCTTAAAGTAATAAGAAGTAAAAAAAATATATGGGTAAGATGTTTAAACTTTATATTTTCAAAAATATTATCAATTTCACATATCTAAATAAAATTAAAAAAATGTTAAAAGAAAATATTTGAATGTTATATAAAATAAAATATCTCATGTGAATTATGAATAAAATATTTTAATATAAATTAATACTAATGTAAAATAAAAAATATATTAATAAAAAAAAACTGTTTAATGTCGGCTATTATAAAATGGCTGAATACACTTATTTTGTAAACTCTATAATTTTTAAAAATATAATTTGAACAATAAAAAAATACATATGATCTTTTAACTCTAAATTAAATTTACATCTAAATAAATTTGAGCTCGTATGCTGACATAAGATAAATCTATGTTAGTTTATAATCATAACTATATCTAGAAACCATTGAAGTATAAAAGTCCATCGTTATTTGACCAACCAACTTGTATAAACAGGAACAGTTACTAGAGCTTCTGGAATCCTGTGTATTCAATTCTAAAGACCCAAAGTTTCTAGTGAACACTTCACCCATTTTAAAGAGTACAAAGAGAGTACAAAGATTTTGCAGATGATCAATAACATTGAATGGAAATATGTACATCTATCAACAACAAGACACGATGGTGTATATCACCAAAGATGCAATACAACAATTGTAATTGGAACATCTTCAACCTGCAAACAGCTGGGCAATTTGAAGCAGGTGTCCATGGAGCTCCAGAGGGGATGAAAAGAAAGGGCTATGGTCAGTATCCAAGCTAAAGACCTTATCAGGAGGCCACATCTTGATCATGGCTTCCTGTTTATCCAACTGTAAAACTCTGTCCTGTAAAGTCTTTATATAAACTCTTGGAACCTTCTCAAATTCTTCTGAGATTGCAGTGAAAGTAGCCGTCTGGATTGGTAGCAATGGTGTTGGTCTTATCAGCAGTGAGGCCAGAGCAGCATTCTGTAATTTAAATATACCCACTTCAATATTAATGAAAAAAATAGTTATTGGGTTTCAAGTGGCATATATATATATATAGTTGGGTTTTGGTGGAAATCACAGGGTAATGATTGAAAACTGCAAAAATTCAGATGGGTTATATTTTTTCAGAAAAACCACAGGCCTTAATTAACAGTGAAATTAGGGAGTTATTTTGTTGTGCTATTCCGATAGATTTTATACCTCAGGTGGGCTGAGTTGATATAGAATTTCTTGTTGCAATTCTCTGCGTACCATTGCGCTTGTTGGTGGGTGTTCTGATCCAAGGCCATGGTAGAATTCATATTCGTTTAACAGGCCTGGAGTTCCCTGCACAGATTGAATTGAATTGAATTTTTTTCATTTCCCTTATCCAAACAAAGAAATACAAACATATATAAAACTGGGTGTAAGCATATGAAACATGTTTCGAGATTTTTTACCATTCAATTCAATTTGAATTTTGCAAATAGCAAAAACTGCAAATATAGTATTAAAAATATGCATAGATGTTTCTTATGCTTAGACACAGTTTCATACAAAACAACATTAAAATGATCATCACAACATTAAATAACAGTAATTGCTTTGGATTCATAAGGTCAACAACCTGCTGGACATCTAGGTCTGTACAAAACCCATGAGACAGCATGGTGGCAGCAACATAAACTGCAACAGCAATCTTATGGCCAAATACATGGATTGCATGTGTCAAGCTTAGTCCTCCAGCACTATGGCCAACCAGCACAACCTACAAACAAACAAGGGATAAATATACCAAATAACTTCACAATTTACATTGCAAAGGCAACTCAATCCATGGTGATCACAGACCTTCTGAGAGAGAGGTACTTTTGAGAGTATGTTCATCAGAGGGCTGTCATAATCCTCAAAGGAAGTGATTGAATCAGGATCCACTGTGTTCAGGCCTGATGCTGTGAGATCCATAGCAGTGACCTTATGCCCAGAGTTTTGCAGAAGATGGATGAGCTTGTACCAGCACCAAGCTCCATGGCCCGCACCATGTATCAGCACAAAATGGAACTTGCCATGTTGATCGTTATGGCCGCCATTTTCAATTCTAGCCATGAAGAGTCTCCTCCTCTTCTTGATTTTGGTGATAATGATGCAGTAGAATGGGGCTTTTTGGTTCTTTATAGCCATGGAAGAATAAAGAATGCATTCTGGGTTCTGGTTGTAATCACTGTTGCTAGATTGCTGGGTCATATTCATAGTGATAGTGATGCAAAAGAGGTTTGTTATTATGGAATCAAAAGTTGAAATCTGGCTTCAGTGAGGTTTAAGGCAAAATTGAATAATTTTTTTTTTTTAATTGTAAGAGGCTTCAACTAATTTGATTGATTGATAAGTTGAAAGGTACCAGTCAAAACCCAGCCATAACAATACCTCAAGATATATGTATATACCTACCGGTCAAAACCCAGCCATAACAATACCTGAATATATATGTATATGCTTAAATACCACAACACTAATTCCATGATAATGACTTCATGGGCTCCTCAATGTAAGGATTTTCTACCCATTTTTCAACTTAAAACTGGATTTAATTGAAGATAGATGTATATGCTTAATTTAAGGAAATACCCCAACACTAAATCCATGATAATGAGTTCATGGGCTCCTCATTGTAAGGATTTTCTACCAAATTTTCAACTTAAAACTGGATTTAATTGAAGATATATGTATATGCTTAATTTAAGTAAATACCACAACACCAATTCCATGATAATGAATTCATGGGTTCCTCATTGTAAGGATTTTCTACCAATTTTTCAACTTAAAACTGGATATAATTGAATAGGAAAAACAATTGTAATTGAATAGAAAACATATAAAATTGGTTGGAGTATCTAAGGGAGAAGATCAGAGATAAACATAGGAGATAGCTGACTTTGGCTATTTTTTGTATTTTAATAGGCCGTCTTTGTTCTATTTCAAAGGTTTTATTTTATAGATATGGATTAAATTTTGTCTAATTTTTTCGTCAAAGATTAGATGAAGGAGATGGGCTCTGTAATGGTTAGAAGGGTGATGATTTTTCCATGTATTCTGCATTTTCTGCTGGTTTTCCTTATTTGGATAGCGATGAATAGTTGTAGGGCAATTCTTCCCTTAATTTATACGTGCACTGGACCTTGCCTGATTGCAAGATTCACCAGTCAAAGCGGAAAAAGATATTTTGAATACAAAATATATATAAACACAACAACATCGAACGTCACTCCACGTCACTGCATTATTATGAGAAGTGGCAACAGCATTATTATAAGAAGTGGCAAAGACTTTATTGGCTACTTCCCTCGTATTGTGCATTCCCAATTGATCCAATATTTGTAAAGTTTTAGTACTGAAATTTTGCTGATTTTTTTTTCTCTGTACGAAGGCTTGTGGGGCTTGTGGGGTAAATATTTAGGATGGGTGTTGTGTGGACGTACTGAGAGGAGCTGTCCAGCAATAGCTTTTGTTCATTTTCTTAGTGATGCATGCCAGGTCAGGAGCCTAGACTGTATGATCTCTGTAAAGCAACAAAGACTAGACTAGTACGAATATTTGTAGTAAATTTTTCAACAAAAATAAATAGTTGTTAGCATTTTCAAATTTAATTGTTTTTCATAAAAAAAAATAAGATAACTATGTTTTCTATAACTTGATTACATTACTTTTTATCCATTAAGATTGATAAGGAACCCAAATAATAAAGGTCAATAGAATTTGGTCAATAGAAAGACCGAATAGTAATATGATCGAAATAACAAATAATAGTAAATAATACTGGTGGATTGATTCCCCTTGTGGTGATTCCAACTGTGACTATCCTTGCTTGACTTTCATGGAATTATGTTTCACCATAACTATTTCTCTCTTTCTAGGTTGGGAAATTATGTGCGGGATGTATTGCTTCAAGAAGCCTGCTATTTTGAAGCTTATCATGTCCATGGTCAGAAGCAGTTGCGTGTGGATATGTTGTAATTTATGAATTTTTTATTTTGACTTTTTAATTTGAATATAGTTGCCTGGTTTGATTTAGTAGTTGTTTATTTTTGTTTAGTTTGGTTTAGAGTAGTGTAATGAGGTTGTAATTTTATTTGGAATGTAGTAGAAATTTTGGTAAGATTTTAGTTTATTTATTTTGGTTTAGAGTAGTTTAATGAGGTTGTAATTTTATCTGGAAAATAGTGGAAATTCTGGTAAAGATTTTGATTAAAATTGAGCAGAAATTTAGAGAAATATGAGGTATCTCTGTCATTTTTAGATGTTTTAGAAGTTTTTGATGGTGCTAAATCCATTTCCACCATTTAAACACTTATATGATTAAATTTTTTATAAACAAATTGACCCAATTCCAACTAAAAATTACTTGTCCACAAAATTATGGAAGTAGGAGTAGACCAAGTCTTTTGGTTTTTTGGCAGTGATTCAAAACTTCATTGATAATTGATAGATAAATTCGTTAGCTGTTATTTTTTAAAACATTCCTTATTATATTAATTTTAGGTGTGAATAGGTTATTTTCATTGTTTTTTTAAATGAGATGCTAGTCATTTTCAAATGTAATTTTTGAATTGGGAAGAGATTTTCATTTAATTATAATATTTTATTTATTTAAAAATATATAATTTTCTTTTAAAATTTATTATAATGAATATTATATAATTAAAATTATTTTATTTTTGAAGTAATTTTAAATTTTAATGTTTTAATATCTTTATATTATAAAAATTAACTTTTAACTAATTAAAAATAATTAGAAATTTTATTTCAAAATAAAAAAGGTAATTACAATCTAAATAATATCTTTTATGGTCATAGTCTAAGTTATTCTAAAATCAAAACAACCTAAATAATATCTCTTATGGTCATAGTCTAAGCTATTCTAAAATCAAAGCAACCTAAATAATATCTCTTATGGTCATAGTCTGAGCTACTTGTAACCATGTGCTTCTTAATGATATATAACTTCCATATGAATAATACATTATTATAGTTTAATGTAATATCCAAAAAAAATGTATACGCTCTAGTTTTCAATTTTATTTTGTTTTCTAATTTTCTTTTCAATTAATTATATTAAAATTTTATAAATATTAAATATAATTTTTATATTTATATATGTCATGAAAATCATATGGAAAATAATATTTAATAAAAGAAATAAACTCAACCTTAAACACCATTAGTTCAAATAATGTTTAATAGAAAAAATAAATTCAAGGTAAACATACTAGTTCATTATATTATGGGATATTTGCATGGTTTTCAAGTTTTTTTTTTTTTTTTCCTAGATTTAGAGGATTTCATGCATTTAAAATGTTTAAATTATATCATGGGATGTTTGCATGGTTTTCAAGTTTGTTTAAATTATTTGTTTCCCTAGATTTAGAGGATTTAATGAATTTATTAAATATCAAGTATTCTTGTATTCTTATATATGGATTCATTTTTCATATTAAATTATGTAATTTGTATAGGTTTTTGTAATGAAAATTCATGAGAGAAGAAATACAAAATAAGGTGTCTAAATGTTAATTCAAGAGAGGTGAATAGAAAATCAAAAGGCTTTCACATCTAACTAATATTGTTAAATGAGGAGAAGTTAGTGCTTTAAAGCACATTCTATCAATGTAACACAATTGAATGTGACTTGGTTCGTAAGGATCATTTCTTGCAAAGAGTGATTGGGACGGGCCATTTCATGCAAATAGTCTTGACATGTGTAGAGTCATTTGTGTGTCAATAAGAAAGGTGTTAGAACATTTAACCTAGAAGAGATGGCTTTTGACAACCAAATTTAGTAAGTGACCTTAATAAGCTACATTATCTTAGGGGAAAGAGTGTCTCAACAACTTCTTCATTTAATACCTGTCATTTCCGGAAGAAGAAATCACTTCTAAGCTTCACATCTAAACTTGTTGCAAAACTCACTAGGTTAATTAACCATCTTTATTAATGCAAATTCAAAATATGTTGTGTCAATGAAATTGCACCATGGAATCATATTGGTAGTGTTTTCAGTAGTGTTAGTAGACTTTGTTTCAATTGATATATCACTTGAAGTTTGTAGTTGTGCTCTGTTTTGTTAGATTGCATTGTTCATTTAAGAGTTTCATGAGCTTATCATGTTTCAAGTAGAAACAATCTCCATTGAGCCTATTATTATTGTTTATCTTTCAACAAGCACACCACTACATCTTTGATGCATGCTCTATCTTCAAGAACTATTTGTTTATTTCCTTGTATCCTTAGAAGTATATGTATAGTGAGCTCTATATTCAATTTATAAATTATTTAGACAACCATTTTAATTTATAATATAAAATCAAGAAAAAAGAGAGAAAAAAAAAATATTACATATATCAAAAATATTAACATAATCAATAAGACTACCAATTTAATAGTTTCTAATAATTACAATGTCTAAATGCATCCCTATAGGTTTTGTATATTTTACCTTGTATAACCCATATCTTGATATTATAGATTTAGAGATTTGGACATTGAGTCCTTAATTTAGATTCCTCTATAATACCTTTTTATTAGATGATGCATATTAAATATTTTAATCAAGAACTTCATGGGGCCAAAGATAATAAGTATAATGTTAAAACATTCCATAGAAACTTTATAAATAATATTATTACTTTTATATATATATATATATATATATATATATATATATATATATATATATATATATATATATATATATATATATATAACGTGGATTTGAATTAACCATTAATTTATATATTGTCAAGACACTCCCAACTTCAACTATTTTATTTGAGTTAGCTATAAACAACCAACCAACAAAAAAAATTGTAATATTTATTATCTAAAAGTAAATAAAAACAAAATTAAATAATAAAAACTATTTACATGAACAATTTTAAAAATACATATTTTAATTGAAAGTTTAGAATTATTTATTCTATATCAATTTGTTCACTAAAATTTTGATTTATCTATTTGAAATTTAGAAGCTTTAATTATTTTTGCATTTTTAATTAATTCAACATCTTTATCCAACATTAGTCATAATGTCTCAATATCTTCCAAATTAAAATATGACTACATAAAATTAAAATTACTCTTTCTCATTTTTATATAACCTACATTCATATATGTCACTCTTACATATAAATCTTTCAAAATAGTGTGATCATTCATAAGATTATCCAAATGACTAAATATATACACATGCATATAATTATTTCCATTAATTAACTTTTATAACTCATTAAATATATATGTTTCTTAAATATTTACTTACTTGGCATATATATAATTTATTAAACATCTGTTTAATTACTAATTTTGTATAATGAATTAAAAAAAAAAAACCATTAATATGATAGTAATAATGTCGTAAACATATGATCACCTAAATATGAAATAATTGTCAAAAATAGATCAATACTTCTAACACTACATTATAAAGGGTAGTTGGTATATAATTAAAAATCACACGATATCATATTCCCAACCCATATTATGTTATTCTTATTACTCCCTGCCCCTCAGGGGCTGCAGGGGCTATTGTAATTACTTTTCTTCCTTTTCATTAATTTTGCACGAAATCAAAACTAATTAACCTAATGTTATGGACTTATATAATAATTGTCAAAAATAGATCAATACTTCTAACACTACATTATAAAGGGTAGTTGGTATATAATTAAAAATCACACGATATCATATTCCCAACCCATATTATGTTATTCTTATTACTCCCTGCCCCTCAGGGGCTGCAGGGGCTATTGTAATTACTTTTCTTCCTTTTCATTAATTTTGCACGAAATCAAAACTAATTAACCTAATGTTATGGACTTATATTCTATAAATTAGTTGAAGCACCTTTTACTTGGCCGATGAACTTCACTCTGCCATTATTTCAATCGATAAGAATTTTAGAGGTCTTATTGGCCTCATATTGAGGCAAAATGTAGAAAAACTTGGGATAAGTAAAAAATGATACACAAAGTTTGAGATTTACTTAACTAATGCTAACATTAATCATAAACATTTTATGCTTAAAATTGAAAACATATATTTTCACTATATGCATAGATATTTCACTGTATGCAAGGCGAGACACTTGTTTTCTCCACTAAAAACATGTGGCATGTGGTGCCTTCTCCATAAAGGAGTAATTCACCACTTGATAGGGATTTGAAGAAGAGGACGAGCTCTGGGGCTCTGAAGAAGAGGGGAAGCTAAATAGTTGCAGGAATCAACAGTCTCATCTGCTCCAAGCGGTGGGTAAGTGTGCACAAATGGGTAAGGGAATATCTACAGTGCGTAACGAGGTAGTAGATTGGTGGGGACTGTTTCGAGGACACAGAATTCAATGTTATTTAATATAATACGGTTAACTTAACACAACAACTATAATGTTATTAACTCAATTTAATTCTCACCTGCATTTACTCCTCCCGAGGTGAATTCTCGCATATGATCGTGGGTAAGACCATAGGATTATTACTTCGGCTAAAAACAATACGTTTTTTTTATCCACTTGGTTATTTGTCATTTGTTGTTTGTCGCAATTTTCTGAGCAAGAGATTTGTCAAGGGTTTCGAACCCTGGTCTCTGGTAGTTGGTATGACTTCGCTGTCTGTGTGAAATGGTCTGCTTCTCTGAGTGTGAGACATTTATTCTCATAGAACGCGTTGGTACATCTACTCTGTGACTGTTGTAAAATCGTGAAGCTTCTACATCTCTACAAGGTGATCTTGGCTCCTTTCTATGATGAGGTTTTTTGTCCTTTTAAGTTACATTTGTTGGTAAACTACTCATTGTCTTTTATCTTTCGACTTTGGCTTAGTCTTTCTCAATTCTATGAGTAACTAGTTGTAATGGCTTTCTGCTCGTCGACAGTCTCTTGGCTTCGCTCCTGGCAACACGGGTTATTCATATACTGGTAAGCTCTTGTTCTATTTATACTTTACAGTTTTTATTGTTCTTTCTACTGACCTCTTGGCTCCTTCGTGAGAAGATGAAATTCTTCAAGAAACTAACTGTAACAGTGCTCTATTCTTGCTTATCATTTCCACCTTTCTTTCTGGTCTGGCTCCTAGTAAGTATTAATACGAAACTTCTCTTAAATTCTATTTAGTGTTATTCATCTGACGCTTCTTCACAACAATTTCTAAGTCATTGTTTTGTTTTGGTTGTTGGTCTGCTACTGGGAGGCTTCGGCTGTCAACGAACCCACAATTTATTTTGTGTAAAAAATGGGTAGGGTCTTTTCCCGTTACGACTATCACCTTTGATTTTCGTTAGGTCTTGAAAACCCTAGGAGGGTTTCACCATTCTGTAATTTGATATAAGAATTTGTAACCCTTTTTTGCATTATTCGAATGTGCTTCAGTCTTGAAGACATGGTAAAACCCTCGTATTGTATCAATATGTATGTAACTGTTTCATAACCCTACGGGGTTTGTCGTTCTGGGACCTCTCCTTGTATGCTTTCCTCGTATGGTGTATCTTTGTTGTAAGTCTGTTTCGAAAAATGTTGTTCTTGTCTGGTTCTTATTTGGAAATGAAAGTTTGAATGGTTGTCTGTTGTGAAACCAGCTCCAAAAATAGAAGAACAGAGATATCAACTTAGAAATAAGCCACTTCGAGGGGGCAACCTCCAATACATTACATGAATGAAAAATTCTTCGATGATACAAATTACAAAACCTTCTTTCTATATATAGGAGTCCATGGGGCCACAATGTAATCCTAGTGGGGCCATAATGTAATCCTAGCCGACCTAACAATAATAATTTAAGGCCAAAATAATAATAATATGGGGGTTTTAGGGGTATAATAATAAAAATAAGGGGGTTACACTAACAATAATAAGGGACTATACTAGTAATATAGGGACCTAACATGCCCCTCTCCTTCAAAAGAGTGTTGTCCTCAATGCTTGAGTAGCTCTGGGTGCTTCTGTATAAAATTCTCATCCTCCCATGTAGAATCTTCAGTGGGTAAGTTCTTCCACTTGATGAGATACTCTGAAATTGATCGATTCCGTAGTTGTCGAGTGCTTGTTTCCGTGACCGCTTCAGGTTCCAATATGATTTTTCCTTCCTCATCAAGTTCTGGAAATATTGTTTGAACTGGAATATTTTCACCTATAACCTTCTTTAAGCATGAAACATGGAAAACTGGATGCACTCGTGAAGAATTAGGAAGCTCCAATTTGTATGCCATAGTACCAATCTTTTGCAACACCTTGTAAGGACCACAGTACTTTGGCGATAATTTATTATCCTTCCTAGCTTGCTTGAGGGACATTTGTTTGTATGGTTGTAGCCATAAAAATACCTAGTCTCCTACATCAAAACTTCTCTTGCTGCGATGTTGATCTTCCTGTTGTTTCATTCAATTTTGTGCCAAATTTAGGTTATTCTTTAAGAGTTATAGAACTTCTTGTTGATGCTCGATGTTATCTTTGTTGAGATTCAAAAAGATGATGAGCTTAGTGAAAATGAGTCGCCTTCACTAAGTGGGCCCGCAGGCTATTTTTAGGTCTAAGCCTATTTTTAGACTATGTTTATTTTTAGACATGCTAATCATATTTCAGAAGTTGCAGGATGCTATTTGTGGATGGTTGGTCAATTTCGAAAAATAGATGAAATTCTATTTTTAGAATATTGGGCGAAGTCTATTTATAGATATTTGATCTAAAAATAGAAGTGTCGATTGTTATTATCTCTTAATAATAATCTGACAATAAAAATCAACTTATTCTCTTGGAACACTTAATTTCAGTGTACAGATTTGGAAAATCAGTGGGCTGAAAGAATTATGCAATTCCTAGGGTTTACTGGTGGTTCATGCATGGAGGACTCAGTTATAACTGAAGTGGAAAAGTTATGACAGAGATGGAATAGTAGTTCATGGAGTTGTTATTCAGTTTAACTCAGTTAATGGAGTTAAACGCAGTTGAGCTAGTTGTATCTAGTCTAAATGAATGATACACTAGTGAGAGTGGAGTGAATTAATTCACAAATAATAATTCATTAATGAAATGAACAATATGTTAGGATTTTCCGACACATAGGAAATAGTTAAGAATAACATAGTCTAGTGTAGAGTTAGGTAAAGTGCGTTACTTTACCATGTACATTTGTAACTTATAATCTGACAATCACAATTTGCAGTGATCCAATGGTTATCTCTCACCTCGGTATTAACGGCACTTGATCTATGGCTTAACACCCGATTGGTCCATGATCTCTATTTAAAGAGCATGGAGGGTCATTTTTCTGGTAACTGTTTATGAGAGAAACATATGTAACTTTTCTTTTTATATTAATAAATTCCCTGAAGTGGCCGTGTTGGCTCAGGGCATCGACTGTTTCCATCTTTGAGGGTTTAGCCCATGTGATTATACTGGTGTACTAATTTTTGACCTGTTTGTGAGCGGTGACCTTTGGTTCTTGATCTACGGAAATTACCATGTAAATTCCTACATGGTATCAAAGCTATTTTGAGGGTCGTGTCTGTTGTTGATCAAAATTCGAATCCGTTTTAACTGCATGTGAATGACGTTTTGTAGATCTAATATTTCTGAAATTTTTAGGCTTGGAGAACTGCTCAGTTGTGTCCGGAGTGTCTATTACAGTGAGGAAAGCCTTTCGTTTCTTGCAAAAAAGTTTTCGGCTACCCAAGTTATGTCAGTTTAGATCTAGAGGTATAAAGCATCCATTTTGCAGTTATATTTGTTAATAGTTCTGCTTATTTAGGTTTTTTTTTTCTATTTTTTTCGTTATTAAGGTTTTATTCATTTGCTGGATCTATACCCTCTTCTCTATGTATGCTCTTTATTGTGTGCTCCGTGTGATCTCAGCAAATCAAAAACAAGAAAAGGGATTTTTTTTGCTACGTATGCTCTTTCCCTGCGTCTTTGTGCGATCTCAAGAAATTAGAATTAGTAAAAAAGTGATAGTTGTCGGTAAGGCTAATTGAAAATCCAACATTCTGCCTTAAGGCTCTGCATTTCATTTTTTTTTTCTCGATTTTTTTGTTTTTTTGTGCAGGAAAAGGCACGCACACCGAAGAGTAAAAAAAAAAAAAACCCTTCCTTCTTTCATACAATAACGTGATTCTTTTACTATCTCATTTGGTGAGGGGTTAGTTTATGAGAATAGAGGTCTTGGGTTCAAGTCTCCTTCTCAAGCTTCTTTTGTAAAATGTTTTTGTTCAAAGGGGCGGATTTTTTTTTTAAAAGGCCGCACTTCATCCCGTTCCCATCACTATTCGGCATCTACAACTCTTTTCAAAAGGCATAACTTCTTCATCCGGAAGCCATTTTTCGAGCTATTTTTTTTTGAACGGCCTAATTTTTCGAGATATTTCCATTGGAGCAGTTAGTTTTAGCTTTTCTTGGCTTCAATTGTTTTAAAATAATGGAAATTGCATGCCCGATTATTCTTAACAACACCAATTATTTCCAATGGCTACCTCACATGGTAGATATACTTAGAAGTAAAGGGCTTTATAGAATAGCCACAGGTCAAGAAAATAAACCTTCCGATGATGTTAATGTTCCTAAATGGGAAAATAAACAGATCAAGCACGATGGTTGATAGGAATGTCCATTGCTCAAGATCTTCGATTTCACATCCTTGACATTGACACCCCTGATAAAGCCCTAGAAAAGCTAAATAATGTTTTTGGCATTCAAAATCAAATCAGGGCCCACCAGCTTGAAAATGAGTTGCTTACTTTGGACCCTAATAATTTCTCCTCTATTGAAGACTTTTTGTCCAAATTTAAGACCCTTAGACTTCTTTTAGAAGGTTGTAAGGTCAAAATGGAAGATGGTAGCCTCATCTATTGCATTCTTGCTAAGCTTGGCCCTGCATACTCTGTATTTGTTTCTACCTTCCATTCCACTAGAGAAGCCATCATCTCTTCTAGAACCACCTACAAGAATCCCTCTTTTGATTCCTTTTGTGATTCTTTGATAAGAGAACAAGAAAAAAATTTACACCTTGGTCTTATCACTGCTGGAAACGCTCCTAAGAAAGCCTTAGTAGCCCAACAACAACCATATCAAAAGAATCCCAAGAAGCAGTATCCTAAAAAGTATGTTTCTAAACTAAACAAGGGTCCCAAGTAATTTCAGCTGCAAACTGAAAAATCAAATCACCAAAATAATAAGGAAAATCAAAACAAAGGGAAGAAGACAGATAGACATTGCAACTTTTGCACTCGGGATGGCCATATAGATTCCAAATTTTTTAAGAAGATGGAAGCCTTAGAAGCGGCAATGAAGAAGCACAACATAAATTTGGAGCACTCTTCACCTTCATCTTCAGGCATGGCACTTTCTGCTTGTGGTTGTCAAGCATCAAGATCTCGTTATGCATTAAATTTATCTTCTTATTCTCCTTCTCATGACTGGCTCATTGATTTTGGTGCTTTTTACCACATGGCTAAAAATAAATTCATGTTTTCTTCTTTAAATGATTGTAAGACCAAACACATTTATGTTGGTGATGATAGATCTCTTAGTGTTGTAGGATATGGAACCATTCATCTAGATAATGGTCAGTTTAATGATGTACTATGTGTTCCTACCTTGTCATGCAACCTTCTATCTGTTTATTAGATAAATCATTCAGGTGAAGGGAAAATAATAGAATTCTCACCTCATGATGTTGTAATCAAGGACCTCAAAGATCCTAAACATATTTTAGCTACTGGCATTGCTGATGATTCCACAAGGTTGTATAAGTTTGACAACTTTGGGTCATCCTCTCTTCCCTCCATTTTTTTAATCATGATGTAAGAAAACTTTGGCATGAGCGATTTGGTCACTTAAACTATCGCTCACTTCAAACTCTATGCAAGGAAAATATGGTGACGGGTCTTCCTATGGTATCTTGTCGAGATGGTGTTTTCTCCGAATGTGTACTCAGAAAAAAATCATCGGGATAGTTTTGACAAACGTGCCTCTTGGCACGCTTCAGCCCCTTTGCAACTTGTGCACAGTGATTTATGTGGTCCACTTCCTGTTGTTTCTTTCTCTGGTGGCAAGTACTTCTTAACTTTCATTGATGATTTTTCTAGATGCACTTGGGTATATTTCTTAAAACTCAAGAGTGAAGTTTTTAAAATGTTCTTGGCCTTTAAGGCCTTTATTGAGAAACAATCTAGACATCAAATTCTTAAGTTAAGATCAGACAATGGAGGAGAACATGTTAACAACAAATTTATCAACTTCTACACTGAGCATGGCATTCAATTGTAACATACTAATTGTATGCTTCAATCTAAAGGACTTGGTCTCAATTTCTGGGCATAAGCCATTGTCTATGCAAATTACATAGTAAATAGCACTCCTACTAAGGTTTTAAAGAATATAACTCCAGAAGAAGCTTGGAGCTCAATCAAACCAGATGTAAGTCACTTTCGTGTTTTTGGAAGTGATGCTTGGGCCCATATTCCAGATGCAAAACATAAAGCCTTAGAACCTAAGAGTGAGAAATTTATTTTTGTTGGATATTTTGAAGATGTCAAAGTATATAGACTTCTACAACCAAAATCCAAAAATATTATCATTAGAAGAGATGTAAAATTTGATGAAAATATATCGGCTTACGAGCCTAGTTCAACAAGTGTGCCACCTTTGGCCCGCGAGCCTGATTAGGCATATGTGCCAAATCTCTCTCTCTCTTCTATTTTTAATAGCATTCCTTCTAGTTGAGATGATGACAGCCAGGATGAAAATCCTCCTCCACCTTGTGAAATTGTTCTTTATACTCCATCGATTCCAAGATGGGTCTGCTCTACTCGGGATGCAGCAGGTTCTCTTGCAGGTGACCCTGCCGATCGACGACGTACACGTTCTCAGTTTGAAAGCGCTTCTTCCTTATTGGCTCAAGTTCCGAAAAAACCTGATCCAGAAACCTTTGAAGAAGCCTCTGGTCATCTAGATTGGGAAGAAGCTATGAATGAAGAGTATCGTTCCTTATTGGAAAACGATACTTGGGATCTTTTTCCTCTTCCAAAAGGAAGAAAACTTGTCAGATGCAGATGGGTTTACAAAACCAAGTTTGGACCAGATGGAAAAGTGGATAGACATAAAGCTCATCTTGTTGCTAAAGGATTTTCAAAAATTGAAGGCATTGACTATACTGAAACCTTATCCCCTGTTGCCAAAATGAATTCTATCTGCCTTGTTCTTTCCCTTGCTACTTCCTTTAAATGGGAAGTCCATCAGATGGATGTTAAATCTTCCTTCTTACATGGAGATTTACATGAAGAAATTTACATGGAACAACCCCCTGGCTTTATCCAAAAAGACTCCAGCCTTGTTTGTCTCCTTAGGAAGTCTCTCTATGGTCTCAAACAAGCTCCTTGGGCTTGGTATGCCAAAATGGATAGATTTCTCTTAGATAATGGCTTTTCTAGGTGTCATTCTCACAACACTGTCTACACCAAGAAAGTGAGTAAGTCCTTAACCATCCTTGTTATTTATGTTGATGATCTGATCCTTACTAGTAGTGATCCAAACCATATAAACTATGTGAAGTCTAGACTCAAGAAGAAGTTTTAAATTACAGAATTACGACACTTGCGTTATTTCCTTGGTCTTCAAGTCTTGCAATCCAAGGAAGGCATTACCCTCTCTCAGTCCAAGTATATCTGTGATCTTCTACACCACTTTCACATGGAAGACTATAAGCCAGCCCCTTCTCCCTTCCATTTTGGAGTCAAGCTTTCAGTCACTTGTACTACCCCTGAATTTGATGCTACCTTATATCGTCAACTTGTTGGTAAACTTTTGTATTTAACCCATACTCGTCCTGACCTTTCCTTTTCCGTTGGTCTTGTCGCTCGGTTTATGCACCAACCTCATGAAATTCACTGGAAAGAAGCTAAAAGAATACTTCAATATATTCGAGGTAAAGTCCAGTTCAGGATTCATTACAGTGTAGGAGCATCTCCATTGTTGATCGGTTTCACTGATTCTAATTGGGCCGGTGACCCTGATGATCGAAAGTCTACTGCAGGCTATGTATTCACTCTTGGTTTAGGACCTATTACTTGGTCTTGTAAGAAACAAAGTGCCATCTCTCTTTCTTCAGCAGAAGAAGAGTATCGTGGTGTAGTTGAAGCCAACAAGGAAGCCATGTGGCTTCATCAGATCCTGTTTGAATTTGGTCTCCATTAGCAACATCCAACTACACTTTGGTGTGATAATCAGAGTGCCATTCAGCTATGTAAAGATCTAGTTCAGCATCAGCATATGAAACACATTGAACTCCACATACACTTCATCAGAAAGCTCATTCATGATCATGTTCTTGAAGTGCAGTATTGTCCAACCAATGATCAAGTAGCCAATATCTTTACAAAAGCTCTCACAGAAGCGAAGTTTACCAAACTTCGATCCATGATTGGAGTTTAGGAAAGTTGTCGTTAAGGAGGGATAGGCTCTAATGCCTCCTTCCTTCTCGTATTGTGTCACTTTTGTAAATCCTTCAATCCTATCCCAATTTGTTCTTAAGGGGGGATGTTAGGATATTTCGACACATAATAAATAGGCTCCTTTTGTGTCACCTTTGTAAATCCTTCAATCCTATCCCAAGTTTTTCTTAAGGGGGTATGTTAGGATATTCCAACATAGAGGAAATAGTTAAGAATAACTTAGTCTAGTGTAGAGTTAGGTAAAGTGTGTTTCTTTACCATGTACATTTGTAACTTATAATTCGATGGTCACGATTTGTAGTGATCCAAAGGTTATCTCTCACCTCAGTATTAACGACACTTGATCCATGGCTTAGCACCCGATTGGTCCATGATCTCTATTTAAAGAGCATGGAGGGTCATTTTTCCGATAACCGTTTATGACAGAAACATATGTAACTTTTCTTTTTATATTAATAAATTCCCTGAAGTGGTCACGTTGGCTCAGGGCATGGACGTTTTCCCTCTTTGAGGGTTTTAACCACATGATTATAATGGTGTACTGATTTGTGATCTGTTTGTGAGCGGTGACCTTTGGCTCTTGATCTACTGAACTTACCCTATAAATTACTACACAATACAGCAGTTAACTACAGTGGATGTCAGTTCTAGTGGAGACCCAGTGGAGAGATAGGTGAAAGGGAAAGATGGACTATCTGTTCTGACTATAGTGATGCATTGATTGCACCAAACACACATTGGAGTTTCTAATGAGGATTGCACAATCAATGCAAGGGTAATTCGAATTTATTCAAAGCTATTCTTCAACAGGGATTGCGCAGTGGAGGCAGGCTATTAGGTGGCAAGAAATCAGTGCATGGATTTGCATATTTCTTCTGATTAGTGTGTGACAATTGATTGTACTGAGAGCTTGATGTACTAAGCTTTGTATGATATTGTTACATGATCTCCATAATACATAATATATGATATTTGGGCCTTTCAGCTTCAGGCTTTCCCGTTAAACAACTATGTTATGTGTGATTGTTTTTATTACTTCATGTGTTTGCAATTCATTTAAAATTACGCGAAAGATTAATAGTGGAAGGATTTTGTATTTAGAAAGAAGATAAATATTGTTAGATCAGGAGAATATGGATATATACATGCATCTTGTATATAATTTCTACATGTTATCAGAGTAGTTTTAAATCTTGAACATTGCAATTGTGAAGAATTGTTGAGTTTGTGCTGGTGGAAAATTCGAATTTGCTTGATAAAATTCTTGGTGCGACAGTTGAGTATACATTGAAATGTCTTTCAATGGGTTGCGATTGGAGTATGAACTTGATGGGAGCTTGAATTACATAGCCTGGAAGGATAGGATGGAGGCGGTGCTGGAGGATAATGGACTGAAGGAGTTCATCGATAGCAATGTTCCTAAGCAAGGATCTAGCAATGCTGCATTACTTGATGCATGGAAAAGGAAGATAGCAAAGACAAGAAGAATTCTGTTGGAAGGTTTGAAGGACCATATTGTGTCTAGCCTTCATGGGAAAGCCACTCCATTTGAAATGTGGAAGGCTTTGACAGATTTGTTCCAAAGTAGTAGCGACCAGAGGAAGTTGGAACTGAAAGATAAGCTCAGAAAAATAAAAATGGAGAAGGGCGAAAGTATTCCAAAATATCTCACGAAGTTTGTCCACTGTACGGATGAATTGGGAAGTGTAGGGATTACTGTTAATGATGAAGACTTGGTGAGCTTGGCTCTCCTTGGGCTTCTGAAGAGCTGGCATAGCTACGAAGACTTTGTTGATGGACGAGAGAAACTGTCGGGATGGGAGTGACTTTGGTCGGATCTTGTGCAGGAGGAGATAAGGCGAAGTACCAGGGATGGATCTTCATCGAAGAATGAATATGAAGAGAATTCTACTTTCGTTGCCAATGCAAGGAAAGGGAAGGGGAAGAAATTTCCTTCAAAATTCAAAGCTAAAGGAAAGAAGTAGGATTTATCCAAGGCGAAGTGTTTTCATTGTCATGAACATGGGCATTTTGCCACTAACTGCCCACAGAAGAAGAAGAATAAGAAGCCTGTTGGAGCTACAGCTGGAGAGGCCTTAGCCTCGCAATTTGAACTTGATTTCTCTTTGATCGCATGCTTGGTTTCAAGCTATATGGGATCAGTGTGGTATCTTGATAGTGGTGCGTCTTTGCATGTTCCAGGTCTGAAGAAGAACTTGGTCTCGGTTGCAATGTTGGAAGACAAAGGTTATGATGTTGTTTTTAGCGATGGAAAATCTTTCCTGCGACATAAAACAACAGGTCAAACCAAGAGGATAGGGATTCAAGTTAAGAATCTCTACAAGCTATAGGTAGATGGTTGTGTTGCAATGATGGGAAAAGTAGAAGAAGTGGTGAGCCAGGATGATGGCGAACTATGGCATAGGAGATTGGGCCATCTTCACCATGGCACTTTGAAGATTTTGCAGTAGATTTCTACTGGACTTCCCAAGGGTACTCATGCACAGTCATATCAGTGCAAGGGATGAAATATGGGTACGTTTGTGAAGACCACCTTTCATGAGAAGGAGAATCGTGCTTCGGTGATCCTGGAGAGAATTCACACAGACGTGTGTAGACCTTTCTCGGTTGCTTCAACAACAAAACACAGGTATTATGTTATATTTTTTTATAACTATTCTCGTATATGTTGGATCTTCTTCATGCAGAAGAAGAGCGAAACATTCTCAAAGTTCCGTGAGTTTAAAGCATTGGTGGAGAATGAGTCGGGGAAGCAAGTGAAAGATCTACGGAGTGATAATGGTGGTGAATATATCTCGGGCGAATTCAAAGAATTCTGTAGCAAAGAAGGAATTCAAAGAGAACTCATAGTGCCTCATAACCCACAGTAGAATGGGATCATGGCGAGGAAGAATAGAATGATCATGGGTGCTTCACGAGCGATGCTGCATGACCAGGGCCTACCAATGCACTTGTGGGCGGAAGCATGCAACACTACGGTTTATGTGCAAAACCGTTGTCCTTATAGAGTACTTGGCATGAGTACACTTGAAGAAGATTTTACTGGTAAGAAGCCTGATATTTATCATTTGAAGTTTTTTGGCTCATCTGTTTACATTAATGTGACAAAGGATGCCAGGAAGAAGCTGGAGCCGACTGCAGAAGTTGGGATATTTTTGGGGTACACAGAAACACCCCATAATTATCGTGTGTCTTTGCCAGATAGTCGGATGAATGTGGTGTGATGGGATATAAAATTAAATGAGGTGAAAGCCATGAAGTTGTCGCTTGAGAGGGAGCTACACTTGCATGCAGAGGGGGAACTTCTTTTTCCAAAATATGAGCCTCTAGATGTGGATCAACCATAGGACGAGATTCATGGAGTGGAGGAGTCCACTCATGCAAAACCAGACATCAGACAAGGTAGAAAGCATACCACAGAAGCTGAGAGACTGAAGCTTGATGCGACATAGAATGTAGGAGTCCCTACATCACAGCGCAGATATAGACAGTCACCTGACTGATTTACTAGATACATGGCTCTTATGAGCAAGTGTATCGTGACAGAGCCATCTTATTTTGAATAAGAAGTGCAGGAGCCCACATGGGTAGATTCCATGGTGGGGGAGTATGACTCCATTGTCAAAAACAGTGCTTGGGAGATTGTTCCAAGGTCGGTGGGAAAATCAGTTGT
The DNA here is from genome assembly GCA_034641835.2 of Pinus albicaulis. NCBI lineage: Eukaryota > Viridiplantae > Streptophyta > Pinopsida > Pinales > Pinaceae > Pinus > Pinus albicaulis. Next base: position 787,187,453 of record CM076577.1, on the reverse strand, counting down.
ACAATCAAGATGGATCTACAAGGTAAATCAAGCTACTGATGGGACCATCGAGAAGTATAAGGCAAGATTTGTTGCCTGAGGCTTCTCATAGATCAAGGGGATTGATTCTGAAGAAACCTTTGCACCTGTCGCACGGTATTCTTCCATAAGGACCATCCTTTCTCTCTCAGCGCAGATGGGTTGGCACATTCATCATATGGATGTGAAGACTTCGTTCCTTAATGGGATCATTTAGGAAGAGGTGTACATTGAGCAGCCTGAATGATTTGAGATTTTTAGCAGCGAGTCACATGTGTGCAGGCTCAAAAGAGCGTTGTATGGGCTGAAACAAGGACCTTGTGTTTGGTACACACGGATCGACAACTATTTCACTGGACATGGCTTCACCAAGAATGAGGTGGATGCAAACCGTACCAAATTGTGGTAGAGGGTAATCTTTTAATCATTGTTCTTTATTTTGATGATTTAATACTAATAGGTGATTTGTAGTTGATACACTCATGCAAGGCATATCTTGCAAAGGAGTTTGAGATGAAGGATTTGGGCCTACTTCATTATTTCCTTGGATTGGAAATATGGTAGCAGGAAGGTGAACTGTTTGTGTCTCAAGGAAAGTATGCCTGGGAGATACTTGAGAAGTTTCACATGCAAGGCTACAAGCCTATCAACGCTCCTCTTCCAGGAAATTGGAGGAAAGAGGATGCTACATCGGTAGAGGTAGAGGATGCCAATGTTTATTGACATTTGGTGGGTTCGATCATGTATTTATTTAATACAAGACCGAACATATGCTATGCCGTGAACCAAATTTCACAAGCAATGGTTAAGCCTACCAAGCTCTTTTGGAAGGCAGGAAAGCATGTCCCAAGGTATCTCACGGGCACATCTATGGTACAGAAAAATGGATGAGGTGAAGTTGTATGGCTTCACGGATTCAGATTGGGCAGGTAGCCCAACAGACAAAAAGAGCACATCAGGAGGGATTTTCAGTATCAGATCTATGACAGTTTCTTGATACAGCAGGAAACAAAGATCCGTGGCACTCAGTTTAGCAAAAGTAGAATACATGGCAGCAAGTCAAGCTACATGAGGCTATCTGGATGAGGAAGATCCTGGTCGATTTTTTCGGTTCACATTTATATCCTACAGTGATACATTGTGATAATCAGAGTTTCATTAAACTCTCGATTAATCTTGTCTTTCATGATAGATCTAAACATATTGATATCTGGTATCATCATATTAGAGATTGTGTGCAGCGGAAGATCATGTTGCTTCAGTACATTCCTACGGAAGATCAGGATGCAGATATTCTGGTGAAGGTGCTCACCAGGAGAAAATTTGAATACCATAGAGGCAGGATCGGGGTGAAGGATAATCCCTATCTTGTTGAGAGGGAGTGTTGAGATTCAACAAGATGATGAGCTTAGTGAAAATGAGTCGCATTAGGGTAATTTTGAGGTCTAAAATGGGCCTCCTAAGAAAAATGTACAAACAAAATAAAATTTATAAGAACCAATAAGATTCAAGATGATTATGTAAACCATGGGGGATGATTCACCATTTTTGGAGGAAAAAGTAAAAATAATAAAAAATAATAAAATAATAAAACTACTTTTTCAACTCGTATTTTCAACTTATTCCCCTAATTTTTTACTCAAATTTCAAGCGGAAACACTCATTGGAGGAATAATTTAATTCCTCATCCAAGGAGTACCCATGTTGCATACTTTCGATAGACCCTACTACACAAAAAATGAGAAATACATGAAAAAACGTGATTGCAATCACGTTTTTTCATGTATTTCTCATTTTTTGTGTAGTAGGGTCTATCGAAAGTATGCAACATGGGTACTCCTTGGATGAGGAATTAAATTATGCATCCAACGAGTGTTTCTGCTCGAAATTTGAGTAAAAACTTAGGGGGATAAGTTGAAAATACGAGTTGAAAAAGTAGTTATTATTATTTTATTATTATTTATTCATTTTTCCCTCTAAAACTTGATGATGTAATCTAATATTCTTTTATTATTTCCACTATTATTTTATAATTTCCTTAGGAGGCCAATTTTAGACCTCAAAATTCCCCTAATGACCTTCACTAAGTGGGCCCGTAGGCTATTTTTAGGTGTAAGTCTATTTTTAGACTATGTCTATTTTTAGACATGGTGATCATATTTCAAAAGTTGCAGAATGCTATTTGTGGATGGTTGGTCAAGTTGGAAAAATAGATGAAATTATATTTTTAAAATATTGGGCGAAGTCTATTTATAGATCGTCGATCTAAAAATAGAAGTGTCGATTATTATTAGCTCTTAATAATAATCTGATAATAAACATCAACTTATTCTCTTGGAGCACTTAATTTCAGTGACAGATTTGGAAAATCAGTGGGCTGAAGGAATTACACAATTCCTAGGGTTTGCTGGTGTTTTATGCAGGGAGGACTTAGAACTAAAGTGGTAATGTTATGACAGAGTTAGAAGAGTAGTTCATGGAGTTGTTATTCAGTTTAACTCAGTTGAGCTAGTTGTATCTAGTCTAACTAAATGATATACTAGTGAGAGTGAAGTGAATTGATTAGTTAATTAATTCACAAATAATAACTCATTAATCAACTAAACAATACAATAGTTAACTACAGTGCATGTCAGTTCTAGTGGAGACCCAGTGGAGAGACAGGTGAAGGGGCAAGATGGACTCTCTGTTGTGACTATAGTGATGCATTGATTGCACCACAGACACATTGGAGTTTCCAATGAGGATTGTGCAGTCAAGGCAAGGGTAATTCGAATTCATTCAGAGCTATTCTTCAGTAGGGATTGCGCAGTGGAGGCAGGCTATCAAGTGGTAAGAAATCAATGCATGGATTTTCAGATTTCTTCTGATTAGTGTGTGACGATTGATTGTACTAAGAGCTTGATGTACTAATATTTGTATGAGATTGTTACATGATCTCCATAATACATAATATATGATAGTTGGGGTTTTCAGTTTCAGGCTTTCCCGTTAAACAACTATGTTATGTGTGATTGTTTTTATTACTTTATGTGTTTGCAATTGATTTAAATTTCCGCAAAAGATTAACAGTGGAATGATTCTGCATTTAGAAAGAAGATAAATATTGTTAGATCAGGAGAATCTAGATATATACATGCATATTGTATATAATTTCTACAATATTCCACTGCTTGAACCTTCAAATTTTCTCTTAAATATGATATGATGGAAGATGGATGATATCCATAAAGTGCCATAAATGGGGTCATTTTTGCTGCAGTATGGAAGGAAGTGTTATACCACCATTTAGCAAGAGGTAACCACTTGACCCATTGTGTTTGTTTATCAGATACAAAACAACGAAGATATCCTTCCAAAAATTTATTTACTATCTCGGTTTGACCATCAGATTGAGGATGATAAGATGAGCTATGAGCTAATTGAGTACCCAAACAAGAAAATAACTCCGTCCAAAAATTTCTAGTAAAAATGGGATCTATGTCGCTCACAATAACCCTTGGGCTTCCATGTAGCTTTTGAATTCTGTCCATAAATGTAGTAGCAACTGTACTTGCTTTAAATGGATGAGATAATGCACAAAGTGTGCATACTTGGTAAGTCTATCAACTACCACCATGATGACACTCTTTCCTTCGGACTTAGGTAAACCTGTGATAAAATCCATTGAAATGTCCTCCCAACGTTGACTTGGAATGGATAAAGGTTGTAGAAGTCCTGGGGTCTTAATTGTTTCCACTTTATTCTGCTGGCAAACCAAACATTCCGCCACAAACTTTTGAATATCGGATTTAAGGCCATCCCAAAAAAATTCTTTCTTCACCCTGTGGTAAGTTTTTAAAAATCCTGAGTGTCCTCCTAAAGGAGAAGTGTGCAATTCCAGAAGAATATTTTGTTTTAGTTGGGAATTCTTACAAAGATATAAGCGATATTTGTACCATAAGGAATCATTTTCCAACTAAATGTATCAGATGTACTAGGATCTTGCTGCAACTTTTGAATGAGTGTCCATACATCTTTGTCCTTCTTCCATTCATATCTTGCTTCGGTTATCCAATCTGGTTGGATAATAGAAATGGCACAAAGCAATGCTTCCACCTCTTCATTCTTTCTTGAGAGTGCATCTGCAACAACATTAAGCTTTCCTTTTTTGTAGATTATTTCCAAGTCATAACCCAACATCTTTGTGACCCATTTTTGCTGCTCTTCTGAAGATAGTCTTTGTTCCAAAAAGTGTTTAAGACTATCATGATCAGTTTTTACCTTGAAGTATCTTCCCATTAGGTAAGTTCGCCATTTCTTTAGTGCATGCAGTATTGCTAACATTTCCTTCTCATAAATAGGTTTCTGTAAATACTTCCCTTTGATTGGACGACTTTCAAAAGCAATGGGTCTTCCTTCCTGCATTAAAACTGCACCAATTCCATTTCCTGAGGCATCACATTCCACAATAAAGGTTTTTGTGAAGTCTGGTGTAGCTAAGACCGGTGCTAGGCACATTGCCTCTTTAAGACGTTCAAAGGCCTTAGTTGCTTCAGGAGTCCATGAAAATGCATCATTCTTCAATAATGTTGTTAGAGGTGCTGCTATTCTCCCATAATTCTTAACAAACTTGCGATAATACCCTGTTAACCCGAGAAATCCTCGCAACTGCTTTATGGTTGTGGGGACTTTCCATTCCTTAATGGCTTTAATTTTGTTAGGGTCTGCTTTAACACCCTCGTGAGATACAATATGACCCAGATATTCCACCTCTTGTACTCCAAAGAAACATTTGGATGTTTTTGCATATAATTGTTTCTCCTGCAATAGTTTGAGCACCTGTCAACATGTTCAACATGATCCTTCCAAGACCTGTTGTAGATTAGTATATCATCAAAAAATACTAGCACAAATTTTCTAAGGAAGGGTTTGAAAATGGAATTCATCAACCCTTGAAATGTAGAAGGTGCATTGGTAAGGCCAAAAGGCATGACCAAAATTCATAATGACCCTCATGAGTTCGAAATGTTGTTTTTGGAATATCTTTAGTCTTCATTCTAATTTGATGATATCCTGAATGAAGATCCAACTTGGTAAAATAAATTTCTCCATGTAATTCATCAATCATAGGAATGGGAAATTTATCTTTAATGGTGAGCTTATTGAGCTCCCTGTAATCTGGAGACATGCACCATGATCCATCCTTCTTTTGTACCAGTACTACAAGAGAAGAGAAAGAAATTTGACTAGGTTGAATTATACCTGCCTCTAACATTTCTGCAATCATATGTTCAATTTCGCTCTTTTGGACATAAGGATATCTATAAGGCCTGATGTTTGGAGGAAAAATTACTAGAATCAAATGAATAGCATGATCATGATCACGAATAGGTGGGAGTCCTTTGGGAGTTTCAAACACCTTGGAATTATTGTCCAAGACTTTTTGGAGATCTGCAGAAATAGATGATTTTGATGTTGGGACTTCTAGTGAGCATAATTGTGGAATTACACCTCGTTGTTCTTTCTTTAGAATCTTTTTAATGAAATTAGAGCTTATTATCTTTCTCGGATTCCATGCAATACCCCATAATTTGACTTCCTTTCCTTCTGAAAAAAATTTCAAGAAAATTTCTTGAAATTTAAAAGCTACCGTCCCCAAAGATTGTAACCATTGTACTCCTAGTACAACATCAGCAACTCCCATAGGAATGGAAAGCATTGGACTATTAAATGTTGGGTGTGGAGCTTTATTATCTTGTTTACTTTGTATCACAGCATTGGACCCCTGTACCTTAAAAGAGGCGGCAACGCCGGCTGTAATTAATCGCTACCGTGGGGGGTCCAGGGGGGGTGGCAGCGCTTTTCGGAGCCCCCTGAAGCTAAAAACAGATGTAAAATTGCCTTGTAAAAGTATAGTAATTTCTATTCAATCTGGGCCGTTCATTAGGCAAATGATCTGATGGTAGAAGTTATGTTCAGATTAGGGTTTTTTGCCCTAGAAGGCAACCCCCTTGTATATATGAGGGAATTGTATTGCGGCTGTGCATTATGTGTGTATTCTCGGAGTGAGAAACAAAGAGGGAGACTATGAGAGAGAACAGAGGATATTACAGCAAATCTGTTGTAGGTTTTGTCTCTTCATTTTTGCTGGATAATAGAAAGGAAGGACTGGTTGTTCGGGGTGGACGTAGCCCAAACTGGGTGAACCACGTATATCTGTGTCTCTCTGGTTTTATGTGTTTTGTGTGCTTGTATTTTCCGCATATTTTATATGTTGCATTGCTCCATAATATATAATTTTCTAACAACTGGTATCAGAGCCGAAGGTATATTTGGCTGATAAACTAGCAGGAAATAAGGGTTCCTGGTTCGAGTGGGAGCAATGGCAGACGATGGTAAGTTTAGGGTCAAGAAATTTAACGACCAAAACTTCCCACTGTGGAAGATGCAGATGGAAGATTATCTGTATCAGAAAGATCTGTACCTACCATTGAGCAGAAAAACAAAGAAGCCGGCGGCCATGACAAACGCGAAATGGAACATTCTCGATAGAAAGGCACTTGGAACAGTACGGTTGTGTCTTGCAGCGTTAGTCGCCTTCAATATTTCGAAGGAAACAACAACATAG